>JASEVX010000004.1:41318947-41339468 GCA_031761405.1 Serripes groenlandicus
GAAAGAAGCGCGAACGGTAACTCGACAGGTTGAAGCCGAACGAACCGACCCAGCTGTATGGGATGCCCTTTATAACAAGTCCGTCAACATGCCTCTACATTTTACTATCAATGCCCGTTTCGACCGCCACTGCGGAACGTTCGTTTAGCACTATGAGAAGGGTGAAAACACATCTACGGCCAACCATTACCACCGGTAGATTATCCGGGCTTGGTTTGATGAACATTCACCGTGATCGTGACATAAACACTGATTTTGTGATAGATGTGTTTGCAAGAAGAAATGGGTGACGACTAGCCATTCTAACTCGCGTGTAGGCTTAAAAGAAAAGACCTAGTATGAATCATCTGAATGTACAGTAAAATCTCTGTGGCTCGAACATGGGAAAACACCCTGGAAAACTCGAACTCCTCCCTCGGTCCCGGCCAAACCCTTATACAATTGTCTTTTTAACCTGAAAAACTCGAACACCTGCTCTTTTGAATTCTCGAACTAAAACACGGTCCCTTCGGCTACATTAAAGCACAAAATACTGATATGTCGAACTTTTAACTGTGGGCCCTTCGAGTTCGAGTCTTCGAGGTTTCACTTTTTTTGAAGTGACAGTCAATGTTAGAACAAATAAATTTATTTTAACAAATATTGTTAAATATACGCTAGAATTCACCTGCGCCCATATAGACAAAAATAATTCCCGGGGGAGCATGCCCCAGAAAAAATAAATTCCGAATGCTGCAAATGATTTAAGCGCATTTTGTGTATATATGCCGTACATAAGGGTATCAAGTAGGCTCATTTAGATGTTGTGAAATATACGCCAGAAGTCACCTGGGCCCATATAGATATTGCCCCCGGACCCCTCTAGAATGGTGCGTAGTCCACATTTCGACTTAGCTACGCCCCTGACTTGTTACAAATTACAAAAAGCGGTACATGTTGAATAACTCATGTACGTGCAAATCGAGTTTCACGTTGTCCACGATTAACCGTTCAAACATAATCGCTAAAATTGATACAACCTGATAACGCAAGTCAAAGTCACTATTAGCTATATACTTTCTTTGTTTTTTTGGTGTTTTTTTATTAGGACTTACGCCGTTTTTAACATTATTTCAGTTATATCACGGCGATAGTTAATTGATTCATGATACATGGGTAAACAAACCAGTTCTAGGCTAAGTGTAAAATGTGCCTTGCCCAAGGACACACCAACGTTAACGTCGTTCCGCGACTTGGGATCGAACATGGGAATGCCCGGTTTCAAATCCCCGACAGTAACCGCTCGACATCGGCGAATTCCTATTTACACAATTTATTTCTTTAACCCAACAAACACTATATGTACAAATGGGAAGTTTCTTTTTTTTGTTGAGAGAATTGTTGGTGCCGAGTTAAAAACATTTTGGTAAACGGTAAGAGAAAGAGAGAGCCATTGGCAAAGGTACAGGTTGGCTTTCTTTAACAGTGTAGATCCACTTCTACACTGTTCACATATTATTTGCAAAAGCTAGTTTAGATCTCGAAGAGACGGGTTTTGTGTGACAAGGCCATTTATTTGAAAACATCAAATCTATATAAATGTAAATGAAAATATAATTGAATAGTTCTTCAATTGTCGATATATATATATCAAGGTTTTAAGACATATTTACAGATTAACAAAGTGTGTGGGTTTAAGATGCAGCTTTCCCCTCCCCACGAAGGGGTTCGGGTGTCTACGGAATTCCGTTAGGGCCATCTGCATATTCGCCTTTAAATAAAATAATCTGAAACGCGAAGCTACGATGAGGAAATTGCGAAAGTACGCAGACGAAAAAGCGAAAACACGATGATGAAAATGCGATACAATTTCGCGTTTTCATCATCGTACCTTTGCGTTTTCGTCATCGTACTTTCGCGGTTTCGTGTTTTCGTCATCGTACTTTCGCGTTTTCGCGTTTTCGTCATCGTGTTTTCGCGTTTTCGTCATCGTACTTTCGAGTTTTCGTCATCGTACTTTCGCGTTTTCGTCATCGTACTTTCGCCTTCCGGTGCGCTTGCGCATACAGGAATTCTCCTTCCACGTGAAAATGTCGGATTCAGAGTGTGATTATGAAGGTAATCATTTAATTCAGAGTTCAGGATGATTCCGATTTCAATAAAACAATTGTTTCGTTGTAGGCATAGCCTCTCTCAAAATGACTTTGTATGAAGTCGTCCATTTGTTTTGTTTTGTTAATATTGTTTTGCGCATGCGTACCGGAAGGCGAAAGTACGATGACGAAAACGCGAAAGTACGATGACGAAAACGCGAAACTACGATGATGAAAACTCGAAAGTACGTTGACGAAATCGCGAAAGTACGATGTCGCGTTTTCATCATCGTAGTTTCGCGTTTTCGTCATCGTACTTTCGAAATTTCGTTTTCGCGTTTTCGTCATCGTACTTTCGAGTTTTCGTCATCGAGTTTTCGCGTTTTCGTCATCGTACTTTCGTGATTTCGTGTTTTCGCGTTTCAGATTATTTCATTCATAGGCGATGGCCCTAACGGAATTCCGTAGGTGTCTGTCGCCTGTTTGTTTGTTTGATTATTTGGTTCATTTATCCTGACATCAGTCAGTCAGTCGTAATGCTAATCACACAACAACGAACGCCAAAGCCATAACTATCATTTCTCAAGTATTTGGTATGACCAATTCGGGCATCGAAACCGCCACCCCTCGCACCGAGGCGGACGCTCTACCACTATACTACCGAGGCGGTTAGTGTTCTCGTCTTAATAGTCTTGTTCAAATTGTTATATGAAATATTAATGGAGGCATTTTATTACTTTTTCTGTGCGATTTTAGCTATCGAACCTTCGACTTTTGGTGCATTTGAAACGGAGAAAATACGGGGGAAAGAGATTTTAATAAGTCGACGTAATCTGACCAGGTTTAACTTTTGTTACAAAAGTTCGTCGAGTCTCCTTTGAATTTGCATCGGTACTTATTTGGAAAATGTATAGCAACATGACATTTATATGCGTCAAAGCAATTGATTTTTTACCTTGTTGTGTAAACCAAAACTGAGCTCTGGATTATATATGGATTTGTTATACGGTATTTTTGTTTCATTCACACCGCCTCGTTGGTATAGACTATAGATGTAGAACGTCCATGCCGTTCAGTATGTGTGGGGTGGGGTTATCATTACGACTGACTCACTGGTGTAAGGATAAATGGACCATTTTTTATTTTTTTATTTTACCACATCTTTCGTCAACTTTACTTCCATCAGCCAAGATCAGTTATTTTACCAGTCCTTACATGTGCCAAAATGATAAATTGAAAGAAAAAAGTATTGAATAGAGTTGAAAACATTGTGGCAAAAGGTGAAATGTTTAAAGACGTGTTACCTGAAATGCTATTTAAATCTTTTCCACATACAGAAGGACTTTGAAAACATCTAGACAAAACAATGGAAAATATCTTTAATGAAACTAATAATAGAATAGTGTTGAAAACATGTTAAAAGTAGATTTAAGAAAAGTAGTACAACTAGACAAGCTATTTTGCCAGTTTATGCACTGGCTCACGTTATCTGCACTGTTTGTGAATGTAAAAATAGTTTTTTTTTAACCAGATGTGGTTCTTTATTACTTTGTTATCAAATGAGATTACAATTAATTTGCTTTTCTGTTTTCAAGTCACATGATGTATGAAGGAAAGGGTTAAATGATAGCACGATGGCCCTAACGGTACAACGTAGGAAAGGGTTATTTTAAAAAAGACCTTACAACCAATATTTTCTCAGGTTTTCGTATAATCTTAACTATTTACTAATGAAATCTTTGCTTGGACTGTCTTGCATCGTAACACAGTTATCTGATGTTTGTATCTCAAAACTCTTCGCCTTCATACAAAACATGGCCAGAATGAATAGAACAGCTGCTGCCACGTACAGTCCAGGGTATAATATGTAACTGGCACCTGGACAAATCAATAGTAGAAAGTTCAGTCACTGAAAACATCAATAATAAAAGTTCAATCAATCATTTCCCCTTTACATATAAGTATCACCTGTATTAATGAGGCAGAGTAGTTTTGGGTAATGGGAACATCATAGCCTAGTACCAGAGGGTCAGGTAAAAGAGTTCTGTAGCCATGATATAATTAAAAAAGTGTTAAAAACGGCAAAAATCAAATCCCTCAACTTAATGAACTCCATTCATTGCAGAAAATATTTAAAAAAATAAAAATAAAATCAGTATCTGCCTGTTATGACTCTGAGATTATGTGCAGAAAGTCTTAGTTGCATCATATTAACTCATCGATTTACATTTAAAATATCTCCATTACAAAAGTTTGTTTTAACCAAGGCATATTCTTTTAGTGAGGAGCTTTTATAAAACGGTGCTGCGTCGGTACTGAATAAAACAGTCCGTAACAGGTGTTTTAAAAATATTATGGAAGTTTTTTTTAGATAAGCCATGCTCATCTTGCAGTTCCTTTATGTTTAAAAATAACTCACCGAATGTTTTAATCCACGTTTGCAATCAGTCAATGCTTGATAGATAGATAGATAGATTTTATAATAGTATTGTCATTATACAATCTTGCACCAATAGTTAATGAGTCTTGAATACCATGCTATATACATAGGGTATAACTAGATCTGATATGTTTGTTTTAAAAAAATTACATACTGCCATGTTTCAAGTGTAATTTCTTGTATGTTTATTGTTTGTATTTTTGTAACTTGTAACTTGTTGCCACATGGATCGTTGAATAAATAAATAAAACTATATATATAAAAGATGAACATGCATGTTGGCTTACTTTCAAACGCAAATCTTTGTATCAAACCTGTAACTTTCGGCGGAAGTTTAATAACAATTTCAACATGTATATCTATCTGTCACATATAAATATTTCGATGAAACAGATGACGTTTACAAATGTTTTTGGGAAATGATACATTGCCAAAAACAGTCATTATACGGCGTTTCCTGTGTACATTATCAGTGCTGATTTGAAGCTGAAGCTTATCCTTACGCCTGTCACCCGTTCACACGTTAGCACCATGGTGATAACTACATGTAACTACTACCACTTTCAAGTCTTTGGTATGACCCGACCGGGGATTAAACACTGACCGCCCGCTCTCGAGGCGGACATCATAACCATTAACCACCGAGTCGGTTCTAACCAAACTGTACGAAGTGGCAGGCTGATACTCATTCTTCATTCTTCATTCTTCTCAGCCTTCATTTTGTATTGCAAATTTGAACCTTTCATTTTTTCTGAGGAAGTGTACGCATTGGCGTACGTGCGTATGCCTGGATACGCGCTTGTCTTTAATATAACCAGGCAAAGTCAGAGATGAAACTATTATAAACCTACGCTGCGGATTTGCCCAAAGATCGACCTATGTCAGCTGACAGGAAAATTGGAATAGACCACAGTCATGTTGACAATGTTTCTATGTCAATAATAGATATGACGTCCCTGCCCAGTCTTAAAAAAGATAAATATTTTAGGAAAATTAAAGTATTCGGCATCGACCTAAATATGTCTCTGGTTTGGGTAAAAGGGACTCTATATAGGCCTAGTGTTAAATGAGTCGGCAAAAAATAAAATTGAATGAGATTTACAGCATGCAAATAAAGCGTAGCAAATAAATATTATTTGGTAATCGTAATAGGATGTTGGAGATTTCGTCTAACTGATACTGTAGAGTAAACGGGGTAGATATTTCGTCTAACTTATAAATAAGAAGGATTATAATGTCTTATATACATGTAATATATACTTAGAAGCTATATCTTATCATTGTTTATAAACTAAATTAATAAATATCACTTACGATTTATTGTCCAATGTGTTCTTATATTAATAATATGTTGTTATTCATTACAGAACAAAATAGAATAGGATTTGTAACATCCAGATGTACTGTAGGCAACTTGAAAAAAACATGTGTTCGAGAAAAAGTTAAATTTTCTCGATATGATGGTTTTATTTATTCGTTACCTTGCTAATGTTTTTTGTCATAACATTTTCAGTTATATAGTTTAATGCAATTTATTTCAATTTAACTGTTTGCCGACTTGTGTGTCGACTGTATGAACTCAATTGTTACGTAAATGAGTGACGGCATACTTCTAATTGTGTTTTGTTGTAATTAATTATTAATAAAATAAATGTTTTTCTATTGATTGGACAGTCGGCTTTAATCATACATGATTAATGCTTATTAAAAACAACTTGTGAATTAAAGAGTTCATGTTTGTCTTTAGTTAAACCTCTGTTTGTTACGCTATTTGTATCCATGTTCCAGTAGGGTCAGTGAACGAATGCACGCAACATGCTACATGACAGTTGCGCTGGATGGCAAGGCATCGAGTATGCAAAAACCGGTTATATTTATTTATTCTCTCCCTCTCTCTCGATGTGTATAAAGGAGCCCTCGATTATCCTTAACAACTTCTATTTTTCCTATAATGATTCAATAATTTATGAGCGACTGAATGTGATATAGTTATTCCATTCCTGTAATCTTGATTGAGTCGAAAGCTTGGAAACGGTTATAAAAACGTTGAAATTATTCTCCGTAGTTCTTCTTTTCCCACAATTTTGATTGTTATAGTCAAAAACATGGAAAAGGCTGCATACAAGCTCCGTCTATAAAAGATGAACCCATAATGTAGATATATAAGAAGTCGATTGCTTGGGAAAGATTACAAAAAAACGTTGACATTTTTCTCCGTAATTCTTCTTTTCCCACAATGTTGATTGTTATAGAGTCGTAAACATGGAAAAGGTTACATACAAGCTTCGTCTAAAAGATGAACCCATGCATAATGTCGAAATATATGAAGTGTATAATTTGAATTGAGGAGTGACTGAATGTGATATAATTATTCTATTCCCGTAATCTTGATTGAGTCGAAAACTTGGAAAAGGTATTATCAGGGACACTATATTACACTGTAATATAGTGTCCCTGGTATTATTCATGTTAGAAAAGGAGCCGTCACTAATTTTAACGACTGCTATTTTTCTTCTTTGAAATGGCGAGTGATTGAATGATATATAATAATTCTATTCCTGTAATCTTCATTGAGTCGAGAACTTGGAAAAGTTATAATTCATGTAAGAAAAGGAGCCGTCGCTAATTCCAGAGACATATAAAAGTGCTTAACAACTTCAATTGTTCTTCTTTGAATTGACGAGTGACTTAATGTGATATAATTATTCTATTCCCGTAAGATTGACTGAATGTGATATGATTATTCCATTCCCGTAATCCTGATTGAGTCGAAA
Source organism: Serripes groenlandicus (assembly GCA_031761405.1). NCBI lineage: Eukaryota > Metazoa > Mollusca > Bivalvia > Cardiida > Cardiidae > Serripes > Serripes groenlandicus. The sequence continues at coordinate 41,326,234 of JASEVX010000004.1, forward strand.
ATTTGGAAAAGGTATAATTCATGTAAGAAAAGAATTTGTAACGACTTCTACTTTTCTTCTTTGAATTGACGAATGATATATAATTATTCTATCTCCTTAAACTTCATTGAGTTGAGAACTTGGAAACGGTATAATTCATGTAGGCCTAAGCTAGAAAAGGAGCCATCGCTAATTGTTAACGACTTCTACTTCTATTTATTACAAATTACAAATTAAAATTACAAATTAAAATTACAAATTAAAATTACAAATTAAAATTATTACAAATTAAAATTATTACAAATTAAAATTACAAATTAAAATTACAAATTAAAATTACAATTAAATTACAAATTAAAATTGAAATGGTTAGTTGTTTTTCACTATAATCGGTCAATTAACACCTTACAATAACACCTTCATATCGATATAGATTATATATTATTGCATAAAATCTATGTTTTACGCCCGCTTAAGGGATACAGAAACATTGCAAAAGCCGGGCGTAAACGGCGAGAAAACGTGTATAAACAAAGCGATTCTCGCGCATACGTGCCGTTTCAGACCGGTTAGATGTTTTACATATGCATTACCCGGGCACCGTTAGTAAACAAAACATGGACGCTGTATCTCCCCTAGAATAGGAGCAATTTGTTGGGTTAACAATAACATCAGCTTCTTTAACTCGATAATCGGTAACATGCACTAGATTCACAGTTAAAGAGCATAAAATAATCCAAAACCATGTATTTAATTCAACCCGTGTCGACCTTGATGTAGGCCAGGTTCGTGGATATGTAAAACATTACTTGTTTACTTTATGACGTCACATGTGTTTATGACGTCACATGCGTTATCGGGTCATGTTCATCGGCGGTTATCGTACAACTGAACGTTACAGCGGACTGTATGTTGGATGTTTGCTCTTATTTTATGCAATAATAGCGAAAATACACATTTTCTCGGGCGTGAACATCTGCGGACGCCCTTAAATGTGTTTATGCCCTCGTGCTTCGCACTCGGGCATAAACACATTTTGCGGGCGTCCGCAGATGTTCACGCCCTCGAAAATGTGTATTATCCCTATATTATTGCATAAAATCTATGTTTTACGCCCGCTTAAGGGATACAGAAACATTGCAAAAGCCGGGCGTAAACGGCGAGAAAACGTGTATAAACAAAGCGATTCTCGCGCATACGTGCCGTTTCAGACCGGTTAGATGTTTTACATATGCATTACCCGGGCACCGTTAGTAAACAAAACATGGACGCTGTATCTCCCCTAGAATAGGAGCAATTTGTTGGGTTAACAATAACATCAGCTTCTTTAACTCGATAATCGGTAACATGCACTAGATTCACAGTTAAAGAGCATAAAATAATCCAAAACCATGTATTTAATTCAACCCGTGTCGACCTTGATGTAGGCCAGGTTCGTGGATATGTAAAACATTACTTGTTTACTTTATGACGTCACATGTGTTTATGACGTCACATGCGTTATCGGGTCATGTTCATCGGCGGTTATCGTACAACTGAACGTTACAGCGGACTGTATGTTGGATGTTTGCTCTTATTTTATGCAATAATAGCGAAAATACACATTTTCTCGGGCGTGAACATCTGCGGACGCCCTTAAATGTGTTTATGCCCTCGTGCTTCGCACTCGGGCATAAACACATTTTGCGGGCGTCCGCAGATGTTCACGCCCTCGAAAATGTGTATTATCCCTATATTGTACTATAATCGATAAGTTAGACGAAATCTCTACCCCATTTACTCAGTATCAGTTAAACGAAATCTCCAGAATCCTACAGGAATCCATCGTGATATATACCCTCACACCGGATCCGGTTAAAGGTCAAGAGGTTACGGTTAGTTCGGGTTACGGGTTAGTTACGGTTGGCCATAGCTTCTAACCTTGCAGTTGGAAAACAGCACTGTACTAAAATGGCTACACTACGAAGTTGTCATCGTCTTCTTCGACACAATCAATTAATTTCAGCTAAAAAATGTCTAAAGATCCAAACCCGATCGTCCTCGCATTTCCCTATCGATGACAGTTTATATGGATTCACAGATGAACAGAGACAGGTGAGCTGACACAGTGTCTCAACACAACAAACACTGCTTTTTGATCCCTGTTGAAGATCATTTTGGGGTCATTTTTGATCACGGTGACACATACTTCATCTTCTATTTCTATTACCCTAAATGCAGTTTGCAATGACAAATACTGGAAATGCCATCCAAATCCAGGTCCTTGTAAACCGTCATATTATTCTCTCTGGGTGATGATTACAAGTGTACTGACTAGTTGCAGGACTCGTCCATATCCTTGATTAACATCTTTTAAACATATTATTCCTGCCAAACGCCGATGGGAAATTGGTTTGGCCTAGTATACATTTCTAAGGCATGGTTTGATGGATTTGATAATTAAAATCTGTATTGAAATGGGGTCCCTAGATTCATCGAAATCCACTTCACACTCGCCTAAATCGCGTATAATATTACATAATGATTTATGTTATATACTAAACAATAAAGGTATCAACAAGATACATTAGTGTTAACAGTTTCTATATTTGTTAAAAGGAATTTATATTTTGATATATTTTAAAATCCCATTCAACACAGTTAAAGGGATATATCTTATATCTACAAAGTAAGGTCTTCATCACTCTGATGAAAGATAAGTTATTTTTAACATTTTATTGATCAAATAAACACTAATGTATCTTATAATTACTTTATTGTTGAGTATATAACATAGATCATAATATTATACGTCGATTTAGGTGAGGGTGAAGTGAATTTTGGTGAATTAAGACTAAGAGACCATTGAAATGTTAACCTACATACAGAACAGTTAGATGGCAAGTTAATTAAAACATCAGAGTAAGATCCCTTGAACTTATATTGTATATGTAATATATCGTGGTTCAAGAAGATTGTATATTAAATATGACGGTAATTGTGTTATAACACAATTACCGTCATATTTAATAAACAATCTTCTTGAAAGTTCTTCAGAACTTTCATCTCCATCAAATATAAGTCAAACTCTTAACTGTGTCACATGGGTAAACAAACTAAGTCCGATTTTAGAAAAACTGTATGAACACTCTAGAACCCGAATTTTTCAACAATCATCAGAAGAATTATTCCATGATGGAAAATCAAATCCCAGTCAGGTAAATGTTCGAAACAGTGTCATATGGGGTAAACAACTAAGTCACTAGGCCAACTTTTGGAAAAAAAATTGTGAACACACACACGTGGCGATATTTGTCATTTTGATTTTCTTTTTTTCAGTTAAGAGAAACTGTTTTCCAGTTTACACAGAAAGAGTTGGCACCACTTGCAGATGAAATAGACAAAACAAATTCATTTCCTCAAATGAAAGTAAGTATAGAGAAGTAAATAATCTAAATCATTTTCCTTAAATATATTTGAGATTTTGAAAACCCTCTTAGTTGTTCAGGATTGCCGGGACATCATTACTAGGGAGTGAACTGACTCTTCATTGTGAGGCTGTAGTAAGTAATTGGTAGTATTTAATTCATTGCCTGACAATCAAAGTTTATAGGGGGTACACTGAATTCACTGCGTCAGTTAATTGGTAGTATTTAATACCTTGCCTGACAATCAAAGTTTTTAGGGGGTGTACTGAATTCACTGCATCAGTTAATTGGCCTGGCAATCAAAGTTTATAGGGGGTCTACTAAATACACTGCATCAGTTAATTGGTAGTATTTAATACCTTGCCTGACAATCAAAGTTTATAGGGGGTGTATTAAATTCACTGCATCAGTTAATTGGTAGTATTTAATTCATTGCCTGACAATCAAAGTTTACAGGGGGTGTACTGAATTCACTGCATCAGTTAATTGGTAGTATTTAATTCATTGCCTTACAATCAAAGTTTATAGGGGGTGAACTGAATTCACTGCATCAGTTAATTGGTAGTATTTTTAAAATACCTTGCCTGACAATCAAAGTTTATAGGGGGTGTACTGAATTCACTGCATCGGTTAATTGGTGGATTTAATACATGGCCTGACAATCAAAGTTTATAGGGGGTAAACTGAATACACTGCATCCGTTAATTGGTAGTATTTAATACATGGCCTGACAATCAATGTTTATAGGGGGTGTTCTGAATTCACTGCATCAGTTAATTGGCTGGTTCATCAGTTTGTCATAGGACCATTGTGGAACGTCCTTTTCAAATTCTAAGAAAATTAATGAAGCTCTTTGTACACATGATAATCTTGAATTGTAAATGTTTAAGAAATGATTTCAGATTACATCTGTTCAAGCATTCTTGAGTTAATTCCCTGCGAAGTTGGATTTTTGTATACTAACAATGCACTTCAGTAAAGATATTTAAAAGTTACCTTAAGTGACCATTCTACCCTATGATGTTACTGAAACACTTTTGAAACATCTCAGAAAAAGATTGAAACATCTTGATAATTTGAAGTAAAATATTGATATAGAATTTAAGCAATGAAATAAGAGAAATTACTTGGTTTAAACATTATCTCCTATTCACACAATGCCTTTAAAAGCTGTTTGATGTAAAAGGGTCAAATGTTGTTTAGCAGGGAAAGGAATAAAGTGCTTATTCCATTATGAATTAAGTTTCAATAAAATGTTTACAATGTTCACAACCAAACTATATGTAGCTCATGTTTTGAATAGCATAGGTGAGAGTGTACCAAGTTAATTCCTTCTTTATTATCTCGTAAATCAACAAATTTCAGCCTTCAATTATAACCTTATCTCTCCCTAATGGGCATATTTTCTTACAAGTTATCTCCCTTAAGTCATAGGTTAGACTTATGAACACTTAGTCTTTACAGGCCCCATTTTATATCCATTCTTCATGAAAGTTCATCCAAACATTCATCTTCATCAACTTTTTGTTACAATCCAAACTGGGTCATATAGGGTAAAACACTAGGTCAACATGTCTAGTGTTAAAAACCCTTGTGAACACTCCAGAGGCCTCATTTGTCATCAAATATTCACGAAAGTTCACCCCAACATCAATTCTGGATTATGTTTGAACCTAGGTTATGTTGGGTCAAAAAATATGTCACTCGTCAAAATGAAAACTGTAGAGGCACCACACCCAATATAGGAAACACATTTTAAAATAGATTTTTCAAGTTACTGGTATACCGAAGTGTTCAAAGCATTCTTTTACAAAAAACTTTAGGCTGGGGATCTCATTTCAACATTTATTTCTTTTCCAGGAATTTTGGAAGAAATGTGGAGATCTTGGATTACACGGGATCACAGCTCCTGGTAAGACCCCATTGCTTTATCAGTCACACCACAAGAAAAGAAATGTCAGTTAATTAGGGGTTTTGTATGATATACATACAGTGAAAACTTCATTTCTGTATCATAATTATACTTACAATAATTCATTTAATGTTTTTTCCTCAGATATTTCTAATGCGACAACTCTTTAAATAATCATATCAGGTTAACAGTTTATTTTTAGCTCACCAGAGCACAAAGTGCTCAAGGTGAGTTTTTGTGATCGCCTTTTGTCCGTCGTCCGTTGTCAACATTTGCTTGTTAACACCAGAGAGGCAACATTTTGCATCCAATCTTCATGAAAGTTTATCAGAACATATATCTCCATCAAATCTAGGCCAAGTTCGAAACTGGGTCATGTCGGGTCAAAAACTAGGTCACTAGGCCCAATTTAAGGAAAATCTTGTAAACACTCTTGAAGTCGCATTTTTGGCTTAAGCATGTTGAAACTTTGTCAGAATGTTTGTCTTAGTGATATGACTGATATCTAGGCCATGTTCGAATATGGGTCATGTCAAAAACTAGGTCACTAGGCCAAATTTAAGGAACATCTTGTTAACACTCTTTAAGCCGCATTTTAAACTTGAGCATGTTGAAACTTTATCAGAAATTTTGTCCTGATGATATCTAGGCCAAGTTCGAATATCGGTCATGTCATGTCAAAAACTAGGTCACTAGGCCAAATTTAAGGGAAAATCTTGTTAACACTCCGGAAGCCACATGTTTGGCTTGAGCATGTTGAAACTTTGTCAGAATATTTGTCTTGATGATATCTAGAGTAAGTTCGATTATGGGTCAGGTCAGGTCAAAAACTAAGTCACTAGGCCAAATTGTAGAACAATCTAGTTAACACTTTAGAGATCGCATTTTTGACTTGAGCAGCTTGAAATTTTGTCAGAAAGTTTGTCTTGATGATATTGCCATTGGCGCTGAAAGAGTTATGTCTTAAATAGCCCATTCTCAGGTGAGCGATTCCAGGGCCTCATGGCCCTCTTGTTTTGTTAATAGATATGAAAACATTCTCTTTGAGTTCAATATAACCTCCAAGATTAAGAATTTACCTTATATGATATTTGTAATGTTGTATTCCTTAAATGTCTCTGGATTAAAATGTAACTTCTAGGAATTTAGATATATAATTATGAAACCAAGTTGGAAACATTTTGGAAAAAAGGAGATAATGCGTTCTTGGAAATTATTGTAATTTGCAAATGTTGAATATTACTCAAAAAGTTAAAAAACAATGTTTGGATGGACATGAAAGCTTTTTAGTTTGATAACTATTCTGCTTACTAACTGGTTGTTTAAAAACCCTTTATAGTTATACCTGATATACTATTTGTAAACCTTCAAACATTTCTTGAAAAATAAGAAGGAATTTCTTGCAAACTGAAAGAGTAATAAATCCAATCAAATTCATGAGATAGATGAAAAGACCGTCTTAAAAAAGAAGTATTTACCTAAACATCAGATGGTATTAAAAAAGAAAAAAACTGTTCAAAACAAGCAATTTATTATTTTGCCAAAATGTTTTGATCTCATCTTCAAAATTATACTGCCAATTTTCAAGCCTGATATTTTTCTAGCAGAGACTATAAAATCAGTTAACTCTTTGAATTCTGGAACCAATTTTGTTGAGCCTGGCCAGGTGCTGTGTCTGTGCCATCTGATATGGCTCTATAATGTTGGCTGCTCAACTCTACATATTTATTGATATATTCCTAAATTAAATTATGGCTTCTTCAAATGCGAAGCTGGAAAAGTTTATTTTAAAAGTTCAGCATCTAAATGGTTGAATGAGTATGGTTTCCAATGTTGCCGTTATTGGTTTACAGTGGAATATGGAGGCTCGAACATGGGTTATCTGGAACACTGTATTGTAATGGAGGAGATGTCCAGGGCCTCGGGAAGTATTGCACTCAGCTATGGGGCACACTCAAACCTCTGTCTGAACCAGCTTGTAAGAAATGGGAGCCAGAAACAAAAAGATAAATATCTTCCAAAGGTAAGTTATGGAAAATCTATAATTGAAATAATTATTGAACAGTCTGTCGAAATTTGTTGGGCAGGATTTATTGTTTACCTGATATTATATTTTTTGTCATTTACTTGAACATATTTGGAAAAAATATATATATTTTTTCATATATGGCAATAGTCTTTTTAATTTTTGCCTTTAATATGACAGTGGAGCAATACTGGCCCTGTAGGGCCATTTGGTTTTTAGTAATTTCTCCTGCCACTATGTTTTCAAACACTGCTTGCTGCAGAGGTGTCTTATGTTGTCTGCTTCAAGTAATGGGTTTACCAGGCCCAGAAACTAAGCTTCAAATGAGACTTCTGATTGGTCTTATTTCAAGAATGAATTTGCATAAATTTGACCAATGAGATTCTTGAGCACTAATTCTAAGCATAGAGTAAATTCTAATAGGCTTGAAGCCTGATCCAAAATTTCTTTTGTTATTTTTTATTTTTAATGTAATCAACATTTTGCTGAGTTAAATGTTCTGCAGCTGATAATATATTTTACTGTGAAGGTGATATCAATTAAACCTTTTGATATGTTTTCCAAAAACCGAGTCCCATAACTGTTGATATAAAGTTGATGACAATTTCATTAACCTTTTCTCACATGTTGACACCTCTGCAGCAGATGCCCTATGAAAACATTATGGTAAAAGGAGACATTGCTTATTATGATTATTGATTTACAGTTAGTTTCAGGAGAAATTGTAGGGGCTTTGGCTATGAGTGAACCCAATGCTGGATCTGATGTAGTATCCATGAAACTCAGGGCAGATAAAAAAGGTAAGATATTTAATCCTTTCCAACTTACACAATATCTGCAGCTGATGATTTTGAAAACAATTTATTACAAATATTGAAAACCTAATTATGACAGAATAATTATTGAATAGTTGACAAATTTAAGACAAAAGGGTTAACTGCAAAAAATGTAGACAGAAAAATGTGCCTTTCTTGTCACTTTTGAGAAATAAAATAAAATTAAGTGGTTAACTAAAGTGAGTGTAGATGGAATATAGAATGCTTCTTGCTACTTTAGCTGTTCATGAAAGGTTTTGAAAAAGAAATATTTCAAAAAGGTTACTTGCAATGAATGCAGATGTAAAATAGTCTGTTTCTTGACACATAACAGGTTCAAAAATCGTTCGATATTGATATTTTCAATGTGTTTTTATTCACAAATATTTTATAATAAGTCATAAATTTCATCTTTTCTGAAGTTTTTTTTTATTTTTTTCTGAAAACTCATTATTATCCTTGGAAGTCTTAATGTTATCTATTCTGATCACTCTCTGTTGTCGTCTCAATTATTTGCTTCATATGACATCTACTAAACCACTCAACCAATTTCAACCAAACCTCACATAAATGTTCCTTTTGTGGTCCTCTTTCAAACATGTTCAAAGATTTAGATTCTCTTTACAACTTTGGTTGCTGCAGCATCAGAAATGCTCAAACTTTCAGATTCTAGTTCTCTGAATCTGCTTATGGAATTCAAAGATAATTTTTGTAGCCATATTGATTGGTTGAAAAAAAGGGAGGCCAAACGGCATAAGAAAAGTGACAACTTTATAATTCCATCTTATGAAAGTGCTTGTCTGATTTCAAGATAAATTAATAGAAATGTTCCTTCAGTAACTCTCTACATTATTTGTTTAAGCCATATTGATTGGTTGAAAAACATAGCCACAAGGTGGCATCAGAAGAGAATAAAATTAGCTTTAATCTCCAAATAACAGGTCCTCCAAAACCTCACAGGAATTTACATTTGGTTATCCTCTTTCAAAGATTTAATGCTTAATTACAAATGTCCTTTATTAATGAGGTGTTTTCATTTACAGTGTCCATTTCTTGCAGTTTCATTCACACTCTTCATAAAAATAAATGCCGATATTTGCTTTCAATATCACTCACATGCCATCTTGGCATCCCTGTTGTTAGGAAGAGTGAAATTGCGTGTCATGGTTGATCACACTCTGTCTGTCATACAAAAAACAAACAAAAAAGTTTCTTAAGATTCTTGTTGAAACCTTTTAACAGATGAAATGTTGGAATATTGGAACATTAAAACCATATATTCTGTTATATATAGACATGTAACTTCCTCGTCGACCTGATTTGACCCATGCATGAATTTTTGGTCAGATAAAAAATAAAAAGACGATAGTCAAATAAAGTTCTATGCGTGCGGCAGCATGTAGCCACATGTCTACCCTCAACACTGGTCACAAGGATTTTGTCCGCAAACAATTGGTTCACAAACACCAGATTTAAAATCAAATCTGATTACTCAAAATGTAACCAATAAGCAAGCAAACCTGGTTAACCCTTTCCCTCATACGACAATTCTGCAGCAGACAACTTTGAACATATTTTGTCAAAAAATAGAAAATCTCTATAATTGAATGGATAACATAGGACTTAAAGTAGAAAACATTGTGGCAAAAGGAGAAATGGCACGTTTTGTGCAATTTCTTCTTTTGTCACTACGTTTTCAAAAAGCCATCAGCTGCAGAGGCGTCAGAAAGCATCTATATGAGGGAAAGGGTTAAGTGGTTGACTAACCTTGACTTAACTTGACTAACCACTTAATTCATATTATATGAGGCGTCTGCTTTGGAATTGTGTAACAAATAGAAAGGATGAAAACATTTGGAAAGAAAGAAACTGCCTATTTAGAGCACTTTCTCCTGTACCTTTTATCATTATAACAATGTTTTCAATAGCTGTCTACTGTAGAGTCATCAAAGGATGTCTCTAACAGGTATATGGTTCAAAATAATTGATGGCTTGATGATGCAAGTTTTGCGAAAGAGAAATCCTCATGTAATTTTTTTTAATTATTCCTCTTTCAAGTGGAATGTGTTGCAGAAATATTGTACTAGTAAATCTGATGTAATATGTTAACAGTCATTGGTTTTAAAAATATCGGAGTAAAACATTGTTAACATTTGAAAAATAGGGATTAAAATGTTAATACTGAGTTAAAAACATTGTTTGGAAATTGCTTGTTTTTAGCTCACCTCAGCAGTATGTGAGCTATTGTGATCACTCATCTTCTGTCTTCATTATATGTCTCTGGTATGGAGTAAAAACTTTGAAAACTTTTCAAGTTCTATAAAATCAGGTGAGAGACATAGAACCATCATGATCCTCTTGTTAGTTATTTCTGCTTTTCCTATAAAAAAAAATAAAAGTCATCTGCTGCAGCGGTGTCAAGGGTGATTGTTTTGTATATTACAGGAGATTATTTTGTGTTAAATGGCAGTAAGTTCTGGATCACTAATGGACCAGATGCAGACGTATTGGTTGTGTATGCAAAGACTGATTTTGGTGTAAAGGCACAGCATGGTATAACAGCATTCCTTATTGAAAAGGTTAGAACGTCACAGTATATGAACTATGCCCTATGAAAACCAACTGTAGTGTAGATCCAGATTAACCATCTTAATTATACAATTTGATCTGACTCTGCACTGTTTGTGTGTTATTCAGAGAAACTTTTAAGAATCTCATGATAGACATTGCAGGGCTCTCATTAGGCTTAAATTTTAGGGAGAAGTGACTTCTCCCTCCGGGCAATTTAGGGCGAAGTGGGGAGACTTTAGGGAGAAGTGGGGAGACTTAAGGGAGAAGTGATATTTCTTGTGTGTCGTTACGCGTCGCATTGTTTGGGATAGAACACATTTACTTAAACAAAGATGAATGTTTTATTATTTTATTTTAATTATGATTATCACATGAAGTTCTAAAATTGTTTTTCCCTAAGAGTAGTTGCGATCCGAACATTATGTTCTAAAGTCGCAGAAATTATTAATGAAGCTACCTTTTACTCGCCGTCCATTCCGTAAAGGTGTCAGGCATTTTATAAAGAAGTCGGTCGTTAGTGTCATAAACAATGTAAATTATTTGTATCGGGTTTGCGATCCGAACATTGTGTTCTAAAGTCGCCGAAATATAATTAATGAAGCTACATTTTACTCGCCGTGTAAAGGTTTCAGGCATTTTGTAAAGAAGTCTGTCGTAAGTGTCATAAACAACGTAAATTATTTGTATCGGCTAAACATACACACTCTTTACAAGTAGAATTGAGGTATTGCCTTTTGATTGGTTAGTTCCAAATAGTATGACAACCCCCATGCTACAGCATTTATTATGAAACTCCTAAACAAATATCTAAAAAATCTCATTTTCTCAATTATTGAAGACGATTATCTCATTAAACCATGAATAGATTCACAATATTATTTATACTATTGAAAGGGTTAAAACATAATTCGACTTCCATCTCATTTACATCGGATACGTATTTAATGTTTTATCAGGGGGCGTCATAATATTTGATATGACAATCGGTACTTTGATTATGCAAATTGGACTAAAGGGCACGATTTTGATTGGTTCTACGTCATTGTGTGTGTTAAATGATTCGATTCTTCAGCTTTTAATGGATATACACTCTCAATTGTCAAATAACTGATTACGCAACTGTGTATATCGAGGACTGTATAGGCCTACATCGATTCGACATGGTGTGTGACCGTGATCATTTTAACAGTGTCCGATGCTAGGACAAAATTGTCGGAGAAGTCAACTTCGCTTTGACTGAGATTTTGGGCGAAGTCGACTTCGCTTTGATCGAGTGAATGGGCGAAGTCAGAAACTTTTAGGCGACCACTTCGCCCAAATCGCCCCCTCGTGATAGCCCTGCATTGTGAATATGGATCAGAATGCATAAACTGAAGTTGAACAAAAGACATTTTCTTTATGAGCAATTTCTCTGGAGGATAACATTTTATTTTCAAGTCAACTTATTTTTTGTCCATCCATTGTGCATTTTTTGTCTTCAATTATTACCTTTCAAACAACTTAGATGCCAATATTGTTTACATACAATCATGTATCTGCTGCAGACAACTGGAAATATCTGGAGAAGAATATAAATAATAAAGGTGAATGAAGGTATTGTAATTGCACATATAATTGAAAACATTGTGGCAAATGAAGGGCAATTTCTCCTTTTGCCGTAATGTTATCAAAAGTCATCTGCTGCAGAGGCGTCAGAAAGTGTCGTTATGAGGGAAAGGGTTAATGCTGATATATTTCTTCCAGGGTATGGAAGGTTTTAGTACTGGTCCTAAGCTAGACAAACTTGGAATGAGGGGATCCAACACATGTGAACTGATCTTTGAAGATTGTAAAGTACCAGGTATGGAATTAATGGATTTTATCTATAAATATCTGAAACATCGTAATGCTTCTTCTATTTTTAGCTCACCTGTGCATGAAATGCTTATGGTGACTTATTGTGATCGCCCTGCGACAGACGAGCGTTGTCAACTAACATCCTTCTCCTCTGTAACCAATGGGTCAATTGGGTTGAAATTTAACAGCAATCATCCCTATAATGTCCTCAATAAGATTCCTTAAACATTTTTAGATACGTGTACATGCAATTTTTTGGTTTCCATGGCAACTGAAAGAAAAAACGGGTCAGCAGATTTTCAAATAATGTTGTAGCAAATGTTCGTAGGGTGAACCTTCACAAAATTCACAAATTCCATCAAGCCCTGTTGATTTGGGAAAAAACATTGCCGCCTAGGTGCAATAGATTTGCCTTAACCCTTTCCCTCATATAGACGCTTTCTGACACCTCTGCATCAGACGCCTTTTTGAAAACATAGTGACAAAAGAAGAAATTGCACAAAACATGCAATTTCTCCTTTTGCCACAATGTTTTCCACTTTTTGTCATAGGTTATCCATTCAATTATAGAGATCTTCTATTTTTTGACAAAATATGTTCGAAGTCGTCTGCTGCAGAATTGTTGTATGAGGGAAAGGGTTAAGTGGGAACTTTTAAATTCTTCTTCTTAAAACCTTTTGGCAGGAAAT
>JASEVX010000004.1:41339668-41523139 GCA_031761405.1 Serripes groenlandicus
ATAATAGCTAGACAATTTTAACTCCCATCCCTGCTACATGTTCCATGTAACGTATCTTATTAACCCTTTGACTGCTGGACACTGATTGTGAGAGCTATGTGCCACCAGTATATAGCCTTCACATTCAGAACTCCTCAAATGCATAGCTGGACAAGTCCATTTTATAGCTCTATTGGCTAATCTCATGGTTAACCCTTTCCCTCAATATCGACAATCTGCAGCAGACGACTTTGAAACATATTTTGTCAAATAATAGAAATATCTACTATAATTGAATGGAATAACCTATGACTAAAATGGAAAACATTGTGGCAAAAGGAGAAATTGCTCGTTTTGAGCAATTTCTTCGTTTTGTCACATGTTGTTTTCAAAAGCCGCTGCTACCCAGAGGCGTAGAAAGCATCTATATGAGGGAAAGGGTTAATAGTCTGTTGTGTTGGCAAAACTTTTGGCTCACAATTTTTTCTCCTCTGATAACCACTAGGCAATTGGGATGGAACATCATTTCATATGTAGCATCTTCTCTAATTCCTCTCGCTAAATTCCTACAAAACATATGGATTCATGCAAAATGCTGGTTTCTCTGGCAACCAAATACTTAAAAAATCTAATCCTCCCTGATGAAACTGAAGGAATAAAGATTCTTCTCCTCTGTCATGCTAGATCTAATTCCAGGATTATTTGATACAAAATATTTCCTTAGGTAACCCTCTACTGAATTTGTTCAAGCCATATTATTGGTTTGAAACATTCGTTTCTATTTCACCTTGGGGGCATTTAATATTTGGTTCATGTGCAGCTCAAATTAATGGATTACTTGTTGTCCAAATGTTCTTGAGGTGATTCCTCTGCACAAATTGTTTCAAGTTTATTGATTTGTTGACAATCATGGCCTCTCAGGCTGTATCAGGAAAGGGTAAATTGGCATTAACTTTTAATAAAAGTCTGATCTCGACATGTTTGAGGCAGAAATTGTTTCTTCGACAAAATATGTTCATGCTATAGTTTTGTTGAAAACATGAATGCATGTAGCATCAGAGAGGTGGTAAAATGAAATTTTAAATTCTTCTCTGACAATATTGCTGGTCTAAGAACTTAAGTCATGTGAGGCAATACAGGGCATATGGTCCTTTTCTTATGTTTTATATGTATTTTATTTCTTAGCTCACCTGAGCACTTCAAGCATGAAATGGTCAACGGTAAGCTATTGTTGATCACTTCCTGTCCGTCGTGTGTCATCCAGTAAAAAATTTCTCCAATGACAGCTCCTCCCTAAACTGCTTTAGCCAATTTTGATGAAACTTCACAGTGATGTTCATTTGGCTGAGCCTTTATAAAATTTAAATTTAGATTTTTTAAAATTTGAAGAATTAAAATCATGCAGAACTGATTGCCATGACCTAAAGAAAAAAAAGCAAATTAAACTAAGAAGACATTCTGTCCTTTGACCTACATGCCTAGAGTTTAGACATTGTTGAGGAAGTGTTGTCTAGTGGTCCCAATACCAAGATTGTTCAAATTATGCTCCTGGGTTCAAAAATTGGCCCTGTCGTGGAGAGTCACCTGTTTTACATAGAGATATATAGAGAAAAAAATGAAAATCCTCTTGTCTGAAATAGAAAGCATTGAGCTTAGATATTTGGTATGAAGCATTGTCCTAGTTGTCCTCTACCAAGAATGTTCAAATATGCCTTCGGGTGAAAATTGTCCCCACCCTGGCGGTCATCTTTTTTTGCATAGGGAAATATTTAGGGAAAAACTGAAAAGGCCTAAGGAGCTTAGATATTTGGGGTGTAGCATTGTCAAGTGGGCCTCTGCCAAGACTGTTCAAATTTTGCCCCTTGATAGTCTTACTTTACCTTGCCAATGAAAAATCTTTTTTCTGAACAAAAGGCCTCCATCCTTCACATCTGTCATAATTGATCTTTTGTGGTGCAGTGCTGGTAAAACCCACTCATCTATTCTCAAACAAAATGGAAAAGGTAATAAAGTTTTACTCGTGTGAGCCGATTTAGAGTCATCTTGGCCCTCTTTGATATAAGCTCACCCGATTCACGAAGTGCTCATAGGGATATTTAAGGATCATTGGATAACTTTTTTTCCAATCGCCTATTGTCCTTGTCAAATCAGTTTCTGCTAAATATCTCAAGATCCTCAGACACAGAGTTTTCAAACTTCCAAGATGATTGGACTCCCGTGACTAGATGACCTGTACTGATTTTGGGTTAAAGTTCAAGGTCACAGTGGCTTTAAAAGTCAAAGCAGTTTATGCTCTATATGGCAAGAACCGTTAGATCCAGGAGTCTTCAACTTCACAGGATGATTGGCCCTTTCTGTGAGCAGGCAACCTTTGACTGAACAAGTGGGAAGACTATAAGCTTATTAGTATAAGGATTTTAATTTGTAAATGTTTTGGCAACATTGTTCCTAGGATGACCCTCTAATAAGATTGTTCTAATTATTTTTATCCGTTGAAAAACATGGCCATCAGGGTATGGGGCCTGTTTTCCTTATGTGTAAAGGGTAACAACATTGAAAACTTATTAAGTTCTATTATTTCAGATGAGCTAAATAGGGCAATCATGCTATTTTTTAGCTCACCTGTGCACAAAAGTGCTCAAGGTGAGTATTATGATCCGCCCTATGTCCGGCGTCCGGCGTTCCGTTCAACATTTTCCTCTCTCTGTAACCGGTGGGTCTCAATGGGATGAAACTTCACAGAAAGCATCCTCTCAATGGTCTCGCAACAGAATTCCTTAAAAATTTGGGATCCATTCTTATTCTTGTTTCCATGGCAACGAAATGAAAAAAATTCAAAATTCTTCCCTCCTCCCCATACTGGTCGGCAGATTTTCATATATTTTTGTAGAAAATGTTTCCTTGGATGACCCTCTATCAGATTCCTTGAAGCCATGTTGACGGTTGATAACATGGCCGCCAGGGGGGGCTGGGGCTATTTGCCTTTTATGGCTATAGTGAAAACTTAAAAAATCTTCCTCCTCCGAAGTGTCGGTCCGTTTCAAATAATTTTGTAGAAAGGATTACTTGGGTGACCCTCTATCAGATTCCTTTCAAGCCATGTTGATGGTCAAAAAACATGGCCGCCAGTGGGGGGCGGGGCTATTTTGCCTTATATGGCTATAGTGCAAACTTAAAAAATCTTCTCCTCCGAAAGTGTCAGCCGATTTTCAAAAATTTTGTTAGAAATGTTCCTTGATTGACCTCTCTATCAGATTCCTTTAAGCCATGTTGATTGTTTCGAATATCCATGGCGCCAGGGGGGGGGGCGGGGCTATTTTGCTTATATATAGCCTATAGTGCAAACTTAAAAATCTTCTCCTCAAAAGTGTCAGGCCAATTTTCAAATAATTTTGTTGAATTGTTCCTTGGATGGATGACCCTCTATCAGATCCTTCAAGCCATGTTGATTGGTCAAATAAACATTGGCCGCCAGGGGCGGGACTTATTTTTGCCTTTTATGGCTATAGTGAAAACTTAAAAGATCTTCTCCTCCAAAAAGTGTCAGGCTGATTTCAAATATTTTGTAGAAATGTTCCTAGGGTGACCCCCTCTATCAGATTCCTTCAAGCCAAGTTGATTGGGTTGGAAACTATGCTCGCCAGATGGCGGCCTGGGCTTATATAGCTAAAGTGAAAAAAAATCAGTTGACCGATTCCAGGGCCATCATGGCCCTCTTGTTAGGTGATCTATTCTGATCACTCTCTGTCTGTTGTCCGTCGTTAACTTTTAGCGTTAAACATCATCTCACTCCTAAACCACAGGACCAATTTCAATCAAACTTCACAGGAATGTTCCTTTGGTGGCCCTCTCTCAAAATTGATCAAAGATTTAACTCCATTGAGACTTGGTTGATGCGGTATCAGAAACGGGGCAAAATGTCCAAACTTTAAAAATCTTCTTCTCTGAATCTGCTTGTCAGATTCCAATATAATTTGGTAAAAATGTTCCTTGTGACCCCTCTACAAAATTTGTTCAAGCCATACTGATGGTGGAAAAACATGGCAGTCAGGCGGCATCAGAAAGGGCAAAATGACAAAATTGAAAATTGCAGTTTTTAGCTCCACTGGCTGAAAGCCAGTCGAGCTTATGTCATGGCGAATTGTCCGTTTTGCGTGCATCTGTGCGTGCGTTAACTTTTTCTATTAAACAACTTCTTATCCCTAACATTTTGGTCAATTTGGTTGAAACTTCATAGGAATCATCCTCTCAATGTCCTCTCATAAATGAGTGTAAATAATTTTCGTAGAAATGTTTCATTGGGTGACCCTTTATTAGATTCCTTCAAAGAAATGATGATTGGTTGAAAAACATGGCAACCAGGGGGCGGGGCTATTTTGCCTTATATAGCTATAGTGAAAACTTAAAAAATCTTCTTCTCCGAAAGTGTTCAGCTGATTTTCAAATAATTTTGTAGAAATGTTCAATGGGTGACCCTCTATCAGATTCCTTCAAGCCATGTTGATTGGTCCTGAAAACATGGCCGCCCAGAGGCGGGGCTATTTTGCCTTATATGACCATAGTGAAAACTTAAAAGTCTTCTCTCTCCGAAAGTGTTGAGCAGATTTTCAAAATCATTTTGTAGAAATGTTCCTTGGTGACCTCTATCAGATTCCTTCAAGCCATTGTGATTGGTTAAAAAACATGGCCACCAGAGGGCGGGCTATTTTGCCTTATATGGCTAAAAAAACAACTTAAAAAATCTCCTCCTCCAAAAGATGTCGGGCCGATTTTCAAATAATTTTGTAGAAAATATTCCTTTGGGTGCCCCTTATATTCATATTCCTTCAAGAAAATGTTGATTGGTTGAAAAACATGGCCACCAGGGGGCGGGGCTATTTTGCCTTATATAGCTATAGTGAAAACTTAAAAATCTTCTTCTCCCGAAAGTGTTCAGCCGTTTTCAAATAATTTTGTGGAAATGTTCATTGGGTGACCCTCTATCTGATTCCTTCAAGCCATGTTGATTGGTTGAAAAACATGGCCGCCAGAGGGCGGGGATATTTTGCCTTATATGGCTATAGTCAAAACTTAAATATCCTCTCCTCCGAAAGTGTCAGGCTGATGATATTCAAATAATTTGCAGAAACATTCCTTGGGTGACACTCTACAAGATTCCTTTAAGCCATGGTGGTTGGTCAAAAACCATGGCCACCAGGGGACAGGGCTGTTTGGAGATTTGATTTTTGCCTTATGGCTGTGGAGCGATACTGGCCCTCTTGGGCCTCTTGATTTAGCTCCTACAGAAGGGCTTATGTCGTGATGATTTGTGCGTTGTCTGTGCGTCGTCCGTCCGTAAACAATTCTTTTGTAGAAATGCTTCCTTGGATGACCCTCTATCAGATTCCTGAAGCCATGTTGATTGGTTGAAAAACATGGCCGCCAGGGGGGGGCGGGGGCTATTTTGCCTTTTATGGCTATAGTGAAAAACTTATAAAAAATCTTCTCCTCCGAAAGTGGTCAGGCCGATTTTCAAATAATTTTTGTAGAAAGGTTCCCTTGGGTGACCTCTATTCAGATTCCTTCAAGCCATGTTGATTGGCTCAAAAACACATGGCCGCCAGTAGGGGGGCGGGGCTATTTTGCCTTATATGGCTATAGTGCAAACTTAAAAAATCTTCTCCTCCGAAAGTGTCAGGCCCGATTTTCAAATAATTTTGTACGAACTGTTCCTTGGATGACCCTCTATCAGATTCCTTTAAGCCATGTTGATTGTTCGAAAATCATGGCCGCCAGGGGGGGGGGGGTGTGGGGGGGGGGGGGGGGGGCGGGGGGTGGGCAGGGCGGGTATTTTGCCTTATATATAGCTTTAGTGCAAACTTAAAAATCTTCTCCTCCAAAAGTGTCAGGCCAATTTTCAAATAATTTTGTAGAAATGTTCCTTGGATGACCCTCTATCAGATTTCCTTCAAGCAATGTTGCCATGGTCAAAAACATGGCGCCCAGGTGGGCGGGGCTATTATTGCCTTTTATGGCTATAGTGAAACTTAAAAGATCTTCTCCTCCAAAAGTGTCAGGCTGATTTTCAAATAATTTTTGTAGAAATGTTTCCTAGGGTGACCCTCCTATCAGATTCCTTCAAGCCAAGTTGATTGGTTGGAAACTATGCTCGCCAGATGGCGGGGCTTATATAGCTAAAGTGAAAAAAAAAAATCAGGTGAGCGATTCCAGGGCCATCATGGCCCTCTTGTTAGGTGATCTATTCTGATCACTCTCTGTCTGTTGTCCGGTCGTTAACTTTTAGCGTTAAACATCATTCTCCTCCTAAACCACAGGACCAATTTCAATCAAACTTCACAGGAATGTTCCTTTGGTGGCCCTCCTCTCAAATTGATCACAAGATTAAACTCCATTGAGAACTTGGTTGTTGGGCTGGTATCAGAAACGGGGCAAAATGTCCAACTTTAAAAATCTTCTTCTCTGAATCTGCTTGTCAGAATTCCAATTTAATTTGGTAAAAATGTTCCTTGGGTGACCCTCTACAAAATTTGTTCAAGCCATACTGATGGTTGAAAAACATGGTAGTCAGGCGGCATCAAAAAAGGGGCAAAATGACAAAATTTGAAAATTGCAGGTTTTTTAGCTCCACTGGCCTGAAAGCCAGTCGAGCTTATGTCATGGCGAATTGTCCCGTCGTGCGTGCATTCCTGTGCGGTGCGTTAACTTTTTCCTTTAAACAACTTCTTCTCCCTAAACCATTTGGTCAATTCGGTTTGAAACTACATAGGAATCATCCTCTCAAAGTCCTCTCTTAAATGAGTGTAAATAATTTTGTAGAAATGTTCCTTGGTGAGACCCTTTATTAGATTCCTTCAAGAAATGATTGATTGGTTGAAAAACTGGCAACCAGGGGGCGGGGCTATTTTGCCTTATATAGCTATAGTGTAAAACTAAAAAATCTTCTTCTCCGAAAGTGTTCAGCTGATTTTCAAATAATTTTGTAGAAATGTTCAATGGGTGACCCTCTATCAGATTCCTTCAAGCCATGTTGATTGGTCTGAAAACATGGCCGCCAGAGGGCGGGGCTATTTTGCCTTATATGACCATAGTGAAAACTTAAAAAGTCTTCTTCTCCGAAAGTGTTGAGCAGATTTTCAAATCATTTTGTAGAAATGTTCCTTGGGTGACCCTCTATCAGATTCCTTCAAGCCATGTTGATTGGTTAAAAAACATGGCCACCAGAGGGCGGGGCTATTTTGCCTTATATGGCTAAAAAAACAACTTAAAAAATCTCCTCCTCCAAAAGTGTCGGGCCGATTTTCAAATAATTTTGTAGAAATATTCCTTTGGTGCCCCTTTATTAGATTCCTTCAAGAAATGTTGATTGGTTGAAAAACATGGCCACCAGGGGGCGGGGCTATTTTGCCTTATATAGCTATAGTGAAAACTTAAAAAATCTTCTTCTCCGAAAGTGTTCAGCCGATTTTCAAATAATTTTGTGGAAATGTTCATTGGGTGACCCTCTATCTGATTCCTTCAAGCCATGTTGATTGGTTGAAAAACATGGCCGCCAGAGGGCGGGGATATTTTGCCTTATATGGCTATAGTCAAAACTTAAAATATCCTCTCCTCCGAAAGTGTCAGGCTGATGATATTCAAATAATTTTGCAGAAACATTCCTTGGGTGACACTCTACAAGATTCCTTTAAGCCATGGTGGTTGGTCAAAAACATGGCCACCAGGGGACAGGGCTGTTTGGAGATTTGATTTTTGCCTTATGGCTGTGGAGCGATACTTGCCCTCTTGGGCCTCTTGATTTAGCTCTACAGAAGGGCTTATGTCGTGGTGATTTGTGCGTTGTCTGTGCGTCCGTCCGTCCGTAAACAATTTCTTGTTAACATGATACAGTCTTCACTTTTGATTGTATCTCAACCAAACTTATACAGTAGTTAGATATCCATGAGAGCTCGGTTCCTTTCGAAAACCAGCCACAGATCCGCCCATGCATGACTAGATTATGGCCCTTGAAATGGTCAAAATTGCTATAAAAGAGCTTGTTAACACGATACAGTCTTCACTTTTGATTGTATCTCAACCAAACTTATACAGTAGTTAGATATCCATGAGAGCTCGGTTCCTTTCGAAAACCAGCCACAGATCCGCCCATGCATGACTTGATTATGGCCCTTAAAATGGTCAAAATTGCTATAAAAGTGCTTGTTAACATGATACAGTCTTCACTTTTGATTGTATCTCAACCAAACTTATACAGTAGTTAGATATCCATGAGAGCTCGGATCCTTTCGAAAACCAGCCACAGATCCGCCCATGCATGACTGGATTATGGCCCTTGAAATGGTCAAAATTGCTATAAAAGAGCTTGTTAACACGATACAGTCTTCACTTTTGATTGTATCTCAACCAAACTTATACAGTAGTTAGATATCCATGAGAGCTCGGTTCATTTCTAAAAAACGGCCAGATCTACCCATGCATGGCTGGATTATGGCCCTTGAAATTGTCAAAATTGCTATAATACAGCTTGTGAACACAATAGAGCTTCCATTTACTATCTGATCTTCACCAAACTTAGATGGTATTTGAATATTGATGACATATTGGTTCCTTTTGAAACAAGCCAGATCAATGCCAGTAGAGCATAGGCCCTCATGGGCCTCTTGTTTAAAGTGCTTGTCTGATTTTAATAAAATTGAATAGGAATCTTACTTCAGTGACCTTCTACTTAATTTGTTCAAGCCGTATTGACTGGTACAAAATCATGGCAATCAGGTGTCATCACAAAAGGGGTAAATTGAATTTTTAACTACAAAAGACAACTCCTACTATTCCACTGGAATAATTTTAACTTAACTTCGCTGGAATGTTCCTTTGTTAGTCTTCTTTCAAAATTATTCAAAGACTTACATTCTGTGTAGAACTTTGGTTGCTGCGGCATCAGAAAGTGAGAAAAATACCCAAACTTTAAAATTCTTTTCCTCTTTAATTTGCTTGTTCGATTCCAAGATAATTTGGTAGAAATGTTTTTTAAGTGACCCTTTACAAAAACTGTTCAAGACATATTGATTTCATTGAAAAACAGGGCAGCAAGGCAACATCAGGAATGGAACAAAATGACAAAACTTTATTATTCCATGCTTAGTTCTTGTTAGATTTCAAGATACAAATGGACTTTACTGATAAGCTATTTCTTGAACAGTGTCCACTCCTTGCAGTTTCATTTGCATTCTTGATCAAATTTTCCCAGATATTTGCAGTTAAATATTTGCTACTAATTTGTTATCACTCAGGTGATTGATTGAGGGCCATCTTGGCCCTCTTGTTTTTAAATTCAATTATGAAAAAAGTTTTTAGTCCATGAATCCTTTTTACATACAAATGAAAATGCATGATCCTGCTTTAAAATGATCTGTACTTGACATAAATGATCTATTTCAGTATCATGCAGTCATGTTGTGATGTTGCATTTAAATATGCTCATGAGCGTGAATGTTTTGGCAGCAAAATTGGTCATTTTCAGGTAAGAAAGTTCCATATAACATTGTTGTGAATTGGTAAAATGCTTGTAGTTTATCAATGCTATCTCATGGGTATTCTTTTCCATCATACAGAGGACATCTGAAACAGATGACTTTTGAAACAAAATTGAGGAAAGAAGAAAATGTTCAAAATTATCAATTGACCTGTTAACTACAATGTTTTTGACTGTATCAAATTCATTTTAAGCTTACCTTAGCAAAAAGTTTTAGGTGAACTATTGTGATCACTCCCCTGTTTGTCTGTCTGTAGACATTTTCCTTCAAACAACTTCTCCTAAACCAATTTTCAAAATAATTTCACAGTTACCTGCAGGTGGCTCTCTACCAAAATTATTAAAAACTTATGTCTTTGGTGCACAAGACCAAGAGAGATCTTACACTAGAAAAAATTAGAAGACATCTCCAAAATGGTGTAACTACAGATCCAATTTCAAAATATTTACACACAAATGTTCCTTTTATGAACATTTAAAAAACTGTTCAAACGGTTTTGCGCCATCACACAAAATGGTTACTAGAGCTGAAAATAGGAAAAAATATTTAACCCTTTCCCACATATAGATGCTTTCTGATGGCTCTGCAGCAGACGACTTGAAAATATTGTGGTCATTATGAGCAATTTCTCCTTTTGCAACAATGCCTTCTACTCTATTCAATAGTTATTCTTACTTTTATAGAGAACTAACACATTTTTGCCTAGATGTTTTCATAATTGTCTGCTACAGATTTGCTGTATGTTGAAAAAGAAATGGTAGTAGTGGCTCCCCTCCTTGGTGCTCAGGGTTGCAAGGATAGCACTCCGACGGATGTGCTGGTGTCAACATAAACTTAACAGCAACACAAGAAACATTGTGATATAACTGAAATATTGTTGAAAGTGGTGTAAAACACCATTCAGGCAATCTAACTGTTTGCTCCTAACATCAATAAAGCTGGGTTTCAAGAGATTGACTGTTTGCTCCTTACATCAATAAAACTTGGTATCAACAGATTGACTGTTTGCTCCTTACATCAATAAAACTTGGTATCAACAGATTGACTGGTTGTCCTTACATCAATAAAGCTGGGTATCAAGAGATTGACTGTTTGCTCCTTACATCAATAAAACTGGGTATCAACAGATTGACTGTTTGCTCCTAACATCAATAAAACTGGGTATTAACAGATTGGTTCCAATGTTCCAGATGTTATACTTTATAACTTGGATGTTTCTTAAACCTTTCCCACATACAGCAAATCTGCAGCAGACAGCTTTGAAAATGTCTACTTAAAATACGGAAAATCTCTATAATTGAAGGTATAATTACTGAAAAAAAAACGTGAAAACATTGTGGCAAAAGGAGAAATTGCTTGTCTTGAGCGATTTCTCCTTTTGTCACGATGTTTTCAAAAGTAGTCTGCTGCATATGCGTCTTTAGATGGGAAAGGGTTAAGCAGATGACTAAAATATATCATGAATGGTAAATGGTCAAAATGTATTTTGCAGATGATCCAGGCTAAATTAGCTGACATGTACACAACACTTGGGGCCAGTAGATCCTATGTTTATAATGTGGCAAAGGCACTCTCGGATGGACATATCAATTCAAATGTAAGTCTTTGAGTTGCAGTGGTTGACTTTTGAACAAAGATATTACTATTATATTGCTTTATTGGTATTTAAAAGTAAGCATAACCTTACACCAAGTTACATTTGTAACCTTGTGTCCTTTGCAAACAACGAACATTACAATTTACGTTCTGCTAGTAAAAATAATTTGAATGTCATGAAATCTAAAACAAATAACTTGAAAACAAGCTTCACCCATAGCAGTGCTAAAATCTGGAACAGTCTGCCTTCAAATATTAAGAATATTACTAAGTTACAAACTTTTAAATACCAGTGTAAAAAGCACTTACTTAACAACATATCGAAGTTATAAGAAAAGTATTTACAACATTGTTTTCATTTGTTTCAATTTCAATTTATATATGCTTATGGATACAAATATGTCTGTATGAATGCTGAAATATGTGATATAATGTTGTTTTTAAAATCTGTATTTACTATTTACTTTAACATGATGGTGCTTGTCGTATAATTGAATGAATGATTTGTTAAAAATGTGTTTTGTTACAGAAGACCACATTGTAAATATGACTTTCTACATTTGTTAATTTGTATAAAATGCATAATGTGTTATCTTCTTAAAATAAAGAATTTATTATTATTATTATTATTATTATTTGTCTCTACCGTATTACAGTCAACTTGCGATCAGCGAAGGGAAATGATTAAACTGCCTGCTTAAGACACTTGGTTGCTGATCACAAAATTCACGACTTGGTCGGATTCATTCAAGTTTTAATTAGTTCACATATTATATGCAACTGCTAGATAGTGTGATCATTTACACATTACAAAAGATAAATTGTCTTTTTAAACTACTGTTTCTATTTGCAATATAAATTTTTATGTTTTTTCTTAAGTCTTTGTAAATTTGTATAAATATATATATATAACGATTTTGGCTTAAGTTATCGGAGGCTCAATATCATTGCAGTACCGCATCATGTTGTATCGCTAAATGCCAATCACTTAACACTCGCAATGACATAGAAGCGTGTATTGGGAACTAGGTAAACACTAAATTCACTATCATGCTACAGGAATCCGCTGTTGTTGAGTGGTTAGCATCGGGGATTTCGAAACCGGGTGTCCCGGGTTCGATCCCCAGTCGCGGCACTACGGTCATGGTGGAGTGCCCTTGGGCAAGGCACATTTTCTAGCCTAGTACTGGTTTGTTTACCCAGGGATCATGAATAAGTGAACTGTCGCCATGATATAACTGAAATATTGTTGAAAGCGGCGTAAAACCCCAATAAATAAATAAATAAACTATCATGCTACATGAAGTATATTGGTGTTTTTTTTACAAGGGAAGCAACTAAACACCTGGTTTTGGTTCTTGGGAAATCAGTTTCCTGGCCTACTGGTTAGTTACCTAGTGATCGTGGAAAGGGTACTGTAGCCGCGATACAGCTGAAGGATTGTTAAAGCTATTAAGTTGAATGCTGTCCTTACAGTTTGTTTGTTTTATTCTTACAGGACTGTGCTGGAGTTATATTGTACACAGCTGAGGCAGCAACAAAAGTGGCACTGGATGCAATTCAGATTCTTGGTAAGTGTTTCAGGATAACTAATTGGATAATGTTTTGTAAGACTAATAGAATATTCTGAAGCCTGATGATCAGAAATACCCAAAACATAAGTTTAAGATCACTTTTAGTAAGATTTTGTTAACGCTACAATGTACTTCAGTATTTTATTTTGCAAGGTACAGTATTTATTTTGGTTTTTAGCTCACCTGAGCCGAAATGGTGGACTTCTGTTAGTATTATGTGTCAGTTGTTTATATGTGTGTTGTCAACAATTTGCTTGTATGAACTTTTGAGGTCACAGTTTTCATGCATTTCTGTATAATGCAGAATTCTGTGGCCACTGAAAGATTTCTTTTTAAAATTCTTCTCCCAATTTGGTCTGCTTGTTAGCTTACCAATGCACGAAGTGCAAGGTGAGCTTTTGTGATCGCTCACCGTCCGTCGTCCGTCGTCGTCGTCGTCGTCCGTCCGTTCACATTTTCCTACAAACGACTTCTCCTCCTACACCAATTAACCAAATTCAAAATAATTTTACAAGAATGTTCCTTGGGTGGATCTCTTTCAAACTTGTTCAAAAAAATTTATTCCATGCAGGACTTTGGCGGCCAAGTAGAAGGTAGAAGGTCTGAAAGTAGAAGGCCCATGCCTTTGATATTTGGTATGTAGCATCATCTAGTGAACCTCTACCAAGATTGTTCAAATTATAGCCCTGGGGTCAAAAGTGATCCCTCCCCGGGGGTCACTTGTTTAACATAGTCTCATATAGGGGGAAAACTTAAAAAATCTTCTTGTCTAAAAGTAGAAGGCCCATGCCTTTGATATTTGGTATGTAGCATCATCTAGTGAACCTCTACCAAGATTGTTCAAATTATAGCCCTGGGGTCAAAAATGATCCCTCCCCGGGGGTCACTTGTTTAACATAGACTCATATAGGGGAAAAACTTTAAAAATCTTCTTGTCTAAAAGTAGAAGGCCCATGCCTTTGATATTTGGTATGTAGCATCATCTAGTAGACCTCTTCCAATATTGTTCAAATTATAGCCCTGGGGTAAAAAATTACCCCTCCCCGGGGTTCACTTGTTTAACATAGACTCATATAGGGGAAAAACTTTAAAAATCTTCTAGTCTAAAAGTAGAAGGCCCATGCCCATGCCTTTGATATTTGGTATGTAGCATCATCTAGTGAACCTCTACCAAGATTGTTCAAATTATAGCCTTGGGGTCAAAGATGACCCCTCCCCGGGGGTCACTTGTTTTACATAGACTCATATAGGGGAAAAACTTTAAAAATCTTCTTGTCTAAAAGTAGAGGCCCCAGGCCTTTGATATTGGGTATGTAGTATCATCTAGTGGACCTTTACCAAGAGTGTTCAAATTTAGCCCTCCCCTGCGGTCTATTGTTTTACATAGACTCATATAGAGAAAAAACTTCTTATCTAAAAGTAGAGGCCCCAGGCCTTTGATATTTGGTATGTAGCATCATTTAATGGACGTTTACCAAGATTGTTCAAATAATAGCCCTGGGGTCAAAAATAACCCCTCCCCGGGGGTCACTTGTTTTTCATAGACTCATATAGGGGAAAGAACACTGAAAACTTTTTAAGTTTGATTAAATCAGGTGAGCGATATAGGACCATCATGGTCCTCTTGTTTTCAAATAATTTTGTAGATATTTTTCTTGGGTGACACTGTATCAGCTTCCTTCAAGTCATGTTGATGGGTCAAAAAACATGACCACCATTTTTACTTTGGACAAGTTGAAACTTTGTCAGAATGTTTGTCCTGTTTCTCAAATGACACTACTAAGATTGTTAAAATTATTTTGATTTGATCCGTTAAAAACATGGCTTCTTTTATTAAGTCATTAATAGCACATTCTCAGGTGAGCAATCCAGGGCCTCATGGCCTTCTTGTTTTTATATGCCCGTTTTTAGCTCTACTGGCCAAAGGCCAGAAGAGTGTGTGTCCGTAAACAATTGCTTGTGAATGCGATACAGTCTTCAGTTTTGATTGTATCTCAATCAAACTTATACAGAAGTTAGATATCCATGAGAGCTTGGTTCCTTTCGCTAACCAGCCAGATCTGCCCATGCAAGACTGGATTATGGTCCTTGGAATTGTCTAAATTCTTATGATAGAGCTTGTGAACACAATAGAGGCTCCATTTAGTTTCTGATCTTCACCAAAGTTACACAGTAGTTAGGTATCCATGAGAGTTTGGTTCCTGTCGCAAACCAGCTAGATCCGCCCATGCAAGACTGGATTATGGCCCTTGAAATTGTCAAAATTGCTATAATAGAGCTTGTGAATGCGATTAAGTCTACAGTTATGATTGCTATAATAGAGCTTGTGAATGCGATAAAGTCTTCAGTTTTGATTGTATCTCAATCCAACTTATACAGTAGTAAGATATCCATGAGAGCTCGGTTCCTTTCGCAAACCATGCAAGACTGCATTATGGTCCTTGGAATTGTCAGAATTCTTTTAATAGACCTTGTGAACACAATAGAGGCTCCATTTAGTATCTGATTATCAAAATTGCTATGATAGAGTTTGTGAACACAATTAAATAGAGGCTCCATAGATATACACAAAGATATTTAGTCAACAACTGCATTCCATCTACCTTTGTTTTATCAATACTATGTATGTAGTTCACATCACCAGTTACACTCAGCAATTTGCCAAATTACTTGTTCATTTTAATAAATACACAGTTCATTATAAACTAGACTTGCTTATTCCTCTATCCTTTGTTGTCCCCATCCCAGTAGAGCATAGGGCCTCTTGTTTTAAAACGGGACGTATTATAGTTTTACCTGCGGCGTTCAGTATGTTGTCCGCCCAATAACTTTAGAAGCCTTTGTCCAATCATCACCAAATTTAGGCAGAATGTGTATTGGCATAATATCTTGGACAAGTTCGATAACTAGCCATATCGCTTTAGTCACTCGAGTTATCACCCTTCAATTATAGAAATTACCTAAAATTGGTCTTGTCTGCTCAATAACTAACCACGTTATCTTAGTCACTCAACACTTATGTCCCTCGAAATGGCCAAAACTGTATTAAAAGTGTCCACTCTCTAAATTTGCCTGACGTACAACCAATTATCACTATACTTGGTCTCGAAAAAAACAGGGCGTATTTTGTGACAGTTTGCGCTCTTGTTTATATTGGCTGTATTATGAAAACTGATTGGCTGGGCGGCATCCAGATAAAGTCTGCTCCCAACAGTTTTCCTCTAATCTACCAAACAGTTTTGGTCTTGTGGCAGTGGAGCAATACTGGTCCTCTTGTATTACTTACCTGACAGCAAATGAGTTATTGTGGCATCCACATGAAGTCTGATCTCAACTGTTTTTCTCTAATCTACCAAAAACCTGATGACCAAGTTGTTCGCATGATAAATCAAATATTAAATCTTCAATGATCATTCCAGGGCCCTCAGGGCTTTTTTGTTTACTTAAAAGTGATGAAGCTTTGTCGGAACGTTTGTCTTGATGACAACTAGGCTCAGTTTGAAGACAGTGGTGCAGAATAAGGAATCGGCCTCTCGTACCAAAGGTGCCGGATTTGAGTCACGTGATGAGCGGGTTCTGACTGGGATTTTTCACACAAACGGCATGAGTACTGGTTAAGTCTCCAGGAAGCATGAGTAGGTGAACTGGCCGCCGTGATATAACTGAGAAATTGTTAAAAACGGCGTTAAACCCCAACAAATCAACCAGGAAGCAGACATTGAGTATGATAAATATAAGCTGAAGGTTGATTTCGCTATTGATGTAAAATAAATAAGTTTAAACTAGATTGAAGGACTGCAATGGAAGATTATTTTTTGCTAAATACTTTTTAGCTCTTATTCAAATCTGGTCGGCTGGTTTTCAAATAATTTTGTAGGAATATTACTTTGGCGACACTGTATTAGCTTCCTTCAAATCATGACCACCATTTTTTCTTTGGTCAAGTTGAAAATTTGTCAGAATGTTTGTCCTGTTAATCAAATGTTCCTTGGGTGACCCTCTACTAAGATTGTTGAAATTATTTCAATGATATGGTCCGTTAAAAACATGGCTTCTTTTATTAAGTCTTAAATAGCAAATTCTCAGGAAAATTGGCTGTATTATGGGAACACCTGCATTGGATGGGCGACATACAAATGAAGGCTGCTCTCAACTGTTTTCCTCTAATCTACCAAAAACCTGTTGAACAAGTTTGTGGGCATAATGTCTAGACCATGTTCGATATCCAGTCAAATTATGCAATGCTTTTTGGTATAATGGCCTTTGAATTATCCAAAATTGGCCAAATTAGCCTTGTCTGCTCTCTTAGTTGAACAGTTCTCATCCGATCTCAACCAAACTTGGTGAATATGTTTGTAGGCCTGATGTCTGGGCCAAGTTCAATATATGGATTTGTGCATGGTAGTTTGGGATTATGGCCCTTGAATTATCCAGGCCAAATAATCCTCTTCTGCTATGTAACTTCAGAAGTGGCTATCCAATCTTAGTCAAACTTGCTGTGAATGTTTATGGGCATAATACATCAGTTACAATAAAAACCAATTTAGTTGTTCCAGAGTAATGCCTCCCTGACGATCAGTCTTTTTGACAGTTTGGCAAACTTGTTTGTTATCCTAAACATGAAGTGCTAATTAATTTTGCTTTATTTAATCATGCATGTCTTTTTTGCTAATGTTTTAACTTTTGTAATGCAATGTAAATTGAATCCTTTAAATCTGTTTTTTTCTAGGTGGAAATGGATATATCAATGACTATCCAACAGGGAGATTTTTACGAGATGCCAAGTTGTACGAGATTGGCGCTGGTACAAGTGAAGTTAGACGACTTGTTATAGCAAGAGCCATTAATGCTCACTATAAATAGACCACAGAATAACAAGGCTTAAAGTAAAAAAAAAACCAGAAAAACTGATGTGATACAAAGGAGTCAATTTGTGAAACGTTTTACTAGAGTGTACCCAAATATTTACTCTACTACCATTTCAAGGTCAAATGTAAACTATTATAGGTCATGTGATAACTAGAAAAGTATGAGAGCCATGTTTATGAACCCAAAAGGGCAGTTATTGGACTTGGCACCTAATCAAATTTCTCAGTTTGCAATGAGGGTCAGGGTAACATTTCAAGGCCATAGGTGAACAATAAAACAATCAGATAATACTAAAATTATTAGTCCTACTAGGCTGCTTTTCAGAAGTAGGAACTTCTATACTGTCTGCAATTCTTCTGTTACATGTATCTTTTTACCTCTTTATAATCACTGTGGGATATTTTTTAAAACAAGCAGGTTCTTCTTTACCAACAGTGTTTTTCTAAATGTATGGGATATTTTCCTTTAAAGTTTTCAATGCTGTCAAATTTGCTAATGTCATATCCAGTAATTGTTATACCTGATATATCTACTGCTTTTGAAATCTCTCGTATTCAAAAGATCAGATGAGAAGAACAAAAACAAAAAATGTACATAAAGGAAAACATACATCTTGAGAAGGTATAATTTCGGGAAAAATAATGAGTGCTCAATTTGTTTTCCGAAGCATTTGGCGGTAGAGACATTATTTTCTCAGATGTCTAAAAGCATCGGCTGTTAAATTTATACATCTGGTTCATGATGCTTTTACTTAAAATGTTTTCAAAGCATACCAATTGAAAATATAATGTACATGTAACGTTGTTGTTGAATAAAAAAATATATTTTTACTGTCAATATTATGTTAATTTGACTTCTTCGGTTTCCAGATGAATCTTTCCTAATGTTGGTTTGAACCGATATCTTACAACAACTTGTTGTCTTGGTCTTCTCTACTGTGAATAATGTGGGAAAATCTTGACATGATAGTAGAAAACATACTGTCTAAACATTATTATCCCACATACAGGCGCAGTTTGACACATCAGCAGCAAATGAATTTCATAATGTTTTTCGACTACATTCAATATTATACTCTTTTTCATTCATAGATATTGATTATTTTTGCCTCGATGTTTTCAATGCCATCCTCTGCAGATTGTTGTATGTGGGAAAGGATTTAGGGTCTACTTGCATCAGCCAACAATGTAGTCCCAGTTTATGCAATTGTGGAAACAAAATATCAACAAGGCATAGCAACGGAGTTAAATTGGACAGGAAGTCAGTAGCTTGAGAAGTATAAACAACTGGAGTTGCAGCTGTTTTAGTTAGCCGGAGTTACGACTACATTACCCAGCTGGAAAAGCCCTTGTTTTTGACCAGCCTGAACCGTATGAAAAAAATGGAGGGACATCGTCTAGAAATTCGAACTCTGTACATAATGCAAGACAAAGTCAATTTGGGGTGCTTGCATCTAGCATACAACAAAGCGCACCCGTTCTTCTTTCTCGAACAAGGGCGAGAGCAATTATCAGCTCTTCTCTGGCTTGGTTTTTTGCATCTTGAAGCTAGTGTTTGGAACCTTCCCCAGACACATGCAAGATTGTCCACTAAAAATGGTTTCTCAACCAATGGACTGTTGACTTACCAAAATTCTCAATTGCGGCTGAATTTGTCCGTCAATTACAACACATTGACTAGACGACACCCAGGTGCATGTGCAAACTCAGCTATCGCAACTGTGAAACCGGGCTTAATGATACACAAAGAAAGTTGAGGGCACTTGCACCTGGCATCTATCTCGACAAAAGGCAAACAAAATCGATGTTGGGAGCATTTCTGATTAACACCTCATCACATAATATAGCTATGGTACCCAGGTGAACATAACAGGGTCCCCATTCTTGTATTTCTATGCCGAAACCTTTGCAAATTATAAGCAATTTCTCCTTTTGCTGAAGTGTTTTCATTAGTTGTCTGTATATGGGATAGGGCCTTCATTCATTTCAAGAATTATATTTGCCATCTTAAAAAGCCACACTGCACAATGTCGGCGTCGATCAAAGGAATTATTTTGTCCAATTAAAACAAGACATTTTTTCTTCTTCCAAGTTTAGCCAGTCCAAACAGTGATGAAGGAGGAGGTATACATCACTTGAAGAAATTGTTGATCTAAACAGTGGCCAACTACGCAAGAAAAGTGACTGCCATGTCTCAATCCACAAATGTGGTCATGACAAAAAGGAGAAATTTCTCATTATAAACAGTGGTAGAGGGCTACAAAAGGTACATTTGAGTGAATTTATTTCGCAAGGGAACCAGTGCTTAGTATGAGATGTCTTTTAAAGAATTTTATATTTGTAACTGTTGCATGAAAAGAGGTGAAAAAATAAATAGGCTTCTAGACCTTGCCAAATAAGTTTGGTTAAGATCGGTCAAAGGATGTTGAGTGTAGAGTGGTTGCAAGGTTGTTATATGGGAAAATAGTCAGTCCAATTTTGACCTTGAAAATGAATAGGCTACTAGACCTTGCCATATACTAACTGTATACCAAGTTTCGTTAAGATCGGTCAAAGGATGTTCAGTGTAGAGTGGTCACAAGGTTGTTACGGACAGCCCCGTTACTATATTCCCTCTCAAACTCTGGTTTGACGAGGGGATAACAAGGGCACCGCAAAGCGGATGCATCCCCTCGGTATTCAAAATCCAATTTTGACCTCGACCCTATGACCTTGAAAATAAATAGGCTTCTAGACCTGGCCATATACTAACCGTATACCAAGCTTGGTTAAGATCGGTCGAAGCATGCTCAGTGTGGAGTGGTCACAAGGTTGTTACACACGAACAGTCCCGTTACTATATCCCCATCGCAAACTTCGTTAGCCGAGGGGATAATTAAAGTATATTTAGTAAATATCATTATTATATGATAAATTTCTCTTTTTGCCCACTATTTCAAATGCTATCTGCTGCAAAGGCGTCCAAAAGTTTCTATATGTGGGAAAGAGTTGAAGATGTTTCTACTTTTAGTTCTGGTGGCCATCTTGAAAATGCAGCAGGTAAAATATTGGTAAAGGGGAACCTAGGGAACATTCCAATGAAATTATTTTGAGATCAGACCAGCAGGGTCAGAGAAGTTTTTAGCGTATGACAGACATTGAGTGATCACAATAGTTTCCCCCTTGCTTTTTGTGCTTTATAAATGAGCTAATAAACAATAGGATGCATGAATATGATCTTTTATTGTGTATTTACATAAAATGATGCAAGTATTTACACCAACAAACAAGAAGACATTTTTTCAATGTCCACGTTTTCATATTCTCCTGGATTCATTCTTTCATAACTTTATTGTAAAATAACGAAATAGTATTGTTAAGAAATGATCATGTGATCTATACAGGCTAGCTAAGACCTTCACGTAAAAGTGCAGGTAGATCTTGGTCTACGTTGCTTTAAAAAAAGTTATGTAAGAGAATGTTGAATAATACTAAAATCCAATCCGACAGTTAGATATGACACCATGTCATGTCTTGTGATATCTACTCTTCCTTTGAACACAAACCTGGTATCTCCAGTGAAAAGTATGTCTTAGGCTGCATTATTTAAAGATGTATAACAGAATTAAAATTGCTTTGCTTAAAGCTTCGTCTATATCAATGTAGCCGAAAACATGTTTAATCATTGGGCAAAAGAGCAGAAATTGCCCAATAGCATCTTCTGCTTTAACAACAAAGATTTCTGTCATAAAACCTTACTAATATCTGCCTTCATTTTCCAACAGCAGTAAAACGCTTTCAATTTGAAACTCTAATATTGGCATACCAGATCATTTATCAAATTTACATAACACACAGAGCACTAAAACATGTACTAGTTGATTGTTGTATTTGGCTAGATAATGTCAGAGTACTTGGTGTATTAGGTGAATCTAAATACACTATTTATAGGTTAAAAGTATTTTCTCCATATCCATCTGACGTCATTGTGCTGCATTGTGTCAAAAGCCGCCTTTTTTGAGATGCAGCACAGCAATCTTTGCATATTGTAGATCATAAGAGATCTATAGAAGTAAGAGTAAGTTCTTAAACTCTATTGACTCAATAAAACCCTAGTAATCACACTTTGAATCAGATGTCTAAATAAGTAAGAGTAAAAGAGGTCTGCAACTCTCAATATATCTCTAATAACTCGATAAAACCCTAGGTTATGCATATTAGAAAATCACATGTTCAATACCAACAACAGTCGACAATATAATGAGGAATCTATTCTTTGACGTTGCTACCATTGTATATAATCCTTTATCAAGATCTTGCCTTTGTGGTCCATGTCTTTGTCTGCCTTTCTTTACTTGTCCTCATAAAAAAGTGTGTAAATCTTTCTTCTACAATTCTTTTGTCCCCGATACAAACAACTTTTGATGCCTCTTAAAATAAGGTGCAAGTATGAGATATTGTCAAAAAGGAATAATTTCTCCTTTACACACACACTGATTTTTAGTTCTTCATATTAACATCTATTTTTTTCTGATGCTACGATGTCAGATATTTTTAAGTGCAGACAACTCACTATATACCATCTCAAGAAATCAGTTTAAATAATTTTGACCCCGATTTGACAGAAAGGTTATACAAGATATTAAAATGTTTTATGGAAGCCACCACCTCCACCTCCTCTACCCCCACTCCCTCCTCTAAATCCACCACCCCTTCCTCCACCACGGTCACCACCCCTGAATCCACCACCTCTTCCTCCACCACGGTCACCACCTCTACCTCGGCCTCTAAAACCACCACCACGACCTCCTCCCCCTCTACCAAATCCTCCTCTTCCGCCACCACCGCGTCCACCACCACCACCACGTCCACCTGTAAAGAACATGGATGAAATATTAAGTTTACACCATTTTCAGTTATACTAGAGCTACCCCCGTTTCTCACCAATACTCGACACAATATTTTTCCCGGGCAACTGGCTGCCTTCTCCAGATGACATAATAATAATAATTAGTTTTGTAGACGAAAATTGTTCAGTAATACATATTAGCAAGTTAAAGGGGAATGAAGAGAACTTGATCAAAACAAAATATCTCTTGCTATTCTATTAAACCATATGTTGTGGTATCCCTTTACAAATAAGGATTTAAGAACATGGATTCAATGTTACCGACTTATTAGAAACAAATTACTAAGAGATAAACTATAGAGAAACCAACTCTGGTAAGACAAGAACTGTCGGAGGACAGCACGCTGGACTATATGCAGCTTATTCACATAAAGCACTATTTCATTTTATTGCACTTAAGTACTATTAAATCATATATACTCTATATGTAAAAGCAACTGAATAAATACATACATTTAAATATATATAATTTAAAAATCAAAATTCCCAATTCAATCAAGGGCCATAACTGCATATTTAGGATACAATGGAGTTATCTAACCTAATTGTATGATGCTCCTTAACAAATGTGTGATGTATGAAGACAAGTGATTTGAATGAAGGTTATTGGAGTTAGAAATGAAAATGCCAGCTTTCCCCAAAACATTAACTGGATACCGACACCGGGCCAAGTAGTAAAGTCCTCATTTTTCTTTGAATAGTCAAGCTCAAATCAAAACTTTAACGTTGACATAAATGCAAATGTTAAATCCGAGTCCAAAAATAGCAAAACCTTAAAAAAAGATTTTCCAAATGTTTGACACCAAAACCGGTTTGATGAATGTTGAAGAATTATATTTGATAAATGAATGATTAGAAAGGAATGTAACCAAAAATTATGAGTTTATCTAAATTCTCAAAATCAAAAAAAAATCATGTTTTTTACCCCAGAAAGTAATACTCAGCATCTTCAACATATATTGTGAAGAAAGGTATAATAAGATGCAACTATATTCCAAATATGAAAGCCCTAGCACAAATAGTAGTAAAGGTCTCATTATTCTTCGTATAGTCAAGGTAATGATATCTAGTTTTGTCTACTTTGAAAATGATTGTAACATCTTATTATTCACAGTTGCATACTTCTACTATTCAAAATGGTATGCATAAATATGAGAACTAGTTTTGTCTCCTTTGAAAAATATTGTAACATCTTTTTATTCAGTTGCATACTTAGACTATTCAAAATAGTTTGCATAAATTTACAAATCGATCTATATCTTTTAAAAATTCAAGATCAACCTACCTTTTGTAACTCCACCCTTTTTGGATGTGGGTAGAAACCTTTGCAATGGCAACAACTTATATGGATCTATGAAAAACTGAAAAAGAAAAGATATAGACAGCTACATACGAGAGTATTGCACATTGATTCTAACCTCCAATACCAAAGTTTTTACAAAATCATGGCAATAAACAAGAGGGCCAAGGCGGTGCTAAATTGATCACCTGAGTGAAAGTATAGTAGCAAAGGTATAACTGCCAATATCAGAGAAAATTTAAAATAAAGCATTAAACCTTTTTAAGGAGGACCACCAAAGAAATATTCCTGTGAATTTTGGCCGATATAGGTCCAATGGTTAAGGATGACTTTCGAAGCTTATAGTTTATTTTACATCATTTTCTAATGCTGCCTGGTGGCTATCTTTTCAACCAATCAGTATGGCTTGGAAAATAATGTAGAAGGTCCGTCAATACATGGTCAGAATGGTTTAATCAAGTTTTATAATATTGCCTCTTTTCTGATGCCGTTTGGCCACCATGTTTTTCAACCAATCAATATGGCTTGAACGAATTTTTCTGAAGGTCACTCAAGGACAATTTCTACTCATTAATCTTCCAAATGTAGAAGCCGATGCAGGAGAAGAATTTTAACTATATTTTTTTTCACCCCTAAAGTTAGCCGAGTGAGCTAGTTTTTTACTGGATATCACTGCAACAGATGTTCCGAGTATGTTCACTTTTTTTCACTTCATGCCCAGGTGAGCTAAAAACGCCATCACCATTCTGACAACCAGGTTTCAAGTTTGTTGTACACCTGTTTAAAGCGTGTAAGAAATGCATACATACCTTTTGACCTTTTTTGAATGAAGAGGCTTTCATATTGTCCGACATCTTGACAGAGAAAAGCTAAGAGCAGTTAAGAATTGTAATCTTCAACAAATCACCAATAAAGGTTTTAACCCCACCATAAAAAAATACCAACATGCACAGAGAACTTTACCTCAAAATTGTTTGTTTGTATTGTGTTTTACGCCACTTTCTGCAATTTTACATTTATATCACAATATTTCTGTCAGAGTAAGTAACTAATAGTAATATTCCTTTTATCCTGACACCAGCCAGTCAGTTTTAATGCTTATCCCACATTCCTGAGAGCCTAGGAGCGTAAATCATTACCTCCATTGTTAAACTATTTGTAAGTCTGGACACAAGGCCATAAAGGGCAAGTCATTAGTCTGCAGAAAAAGACATCTGGTCCATTTATCCTTAACCCTTTCCCTCATACGACAATTCTGCAGCAGACGACTTTGAACGTATTTTGTCAAAACATAGAAAATCTCCATAATTGAATGGATAACATATGACTTAAAGTGGAAAACATTGTGGCAAAAGGAGAAATTGCACGTTTTGTGCAATTTCTTCTTTTGTCACTATGTTTTCCAAAAGCCGTCTGCTGCAGAGGCGCCGAAAGAGTTTATATGAGGGAAAGGGTTAATCAGATCCTTATGCAGGTGGAACGAAAGTTTAGGTAGACAAAGCATCTAGTTGGCACCCTAGTTACAGATGTATCACTGTGTTGTTGAACAAAATGGCCCTAAATCGGTCACCTCAGTGATTGTTGTGTAGCAAAGGTGTAACTCAGGTTTCATGCAGATTTTAACTCGTGAAATTCCATGGTTTTTCCATGATTTGATCACCCTTTTCCCCAGGATTGACTGTGCAGTTGGATCAACTAGTACATTCTTGAAGGTGAGCTCTTAATAATTAGATACCAACGCCAGGAAATAAAGCCCTTTTAATCTTTACAAGTGCTTGTAAATGTTAACATCAGGCATTATTTACTTAGTGACATACACTTACAGGTATCGATATTGTTTGAAATCAAATCAATGACTCAAGATATGTAGTAAGCTTGAAGTCAATTTGCTCCATTTCATACCATATTTTTTTTACCTTCCACCATGTTGAAACAATGTTTTTCTTTTTACGAATAAGAGGACCATGATGGTCCTTAACCACTCAACCTATTTAAAAGAAATCAATTTTCAATGTTCTTACGATATGCATAAAAGGAAAACAAGCAATGCCCCAAGGAATATTTGTGCCATATTATTTTCAAATTAGGCCAGTACTTTGGACAATACTTGTTTTTAATTTTTCACTTTACACATATACGGAAAACAAGCTCTGTCCCCAGTTGGCCATGTTTTTCAACAGATTAAAATAATATGGACAATCTTGAAAGAGGGTCACCAAAGGAACATGTGTGTCAAATAATTGTCAAATCGGGCCAGTACTTTTGGACAAGAAGATTTTTCAAGTTTTCACAATACACATATAAGGAAAACAATCTGCGCCCACTCGCGGCAATGTTTTTCAACAGATCAGAATAATTTGAACAATCTTGGTAGAGGGTAACCCAAGGAACAGGAACATTTGTGCAAAACAATTTTCAAATGAGATCTGTACTTTTTGACAAAAATTTTTGCATTTCCCGCCTCTTCTGATGCCGCAGCACC
Organism: Serripes groenlandicus; assembly: GCA_031761405.1. Lineage (NCBI taxonomy): Eukaryota > Metazoa > Mollusca > Bivalvia > Cardiida > Cardiidae > Serripes > Serripes groenlandicus. The sequence continues at coordinate 41,365,886 of JASEVX010000004.1, forward strand.
TAAATTCAACATGGAATTCTTTGAACGATTTTGAAACGGGACCACCTAAGTAACATTCCTGAGAAATCATGTTGAAATTGGTCCATTAGTTTAGGTGAATAAGTTATTAGTAGGAAAATGTGAACAGACAGCCGATGACAAGTGATTACAAAAGCTCACATTGAGCTCAGGTGAGCAAAAAATAAGTCCTCCCCCCTTGTAGCCATATTTTTTTCAATAAATCAAAATCATTCGAACAATATAGATGGTCACTTAAGTAAACTTTGTGCCAAATTAATTCCTAATTTTTTAATTTTGACTATATTCATAACAAGAGGCCCATGAGGGCCTATGTTCTACTGGTATGGTTCTTTGGTCTTTTTCAATCCAGAGCATGTATGTATGGTGAAGATCGGATAGTAAATGGAGGCTCTTTTGTGTTCACAAGCTGTATTATAGCAATTTTTACAATTTCATGGACCATAATCCAGTCTTGCATGGGCGGATCTGGCTGATTTTCAAAAGGAACCAAGCTCTCATCAATATTTAACTACTATCTAAGTTTGGTGAAGATCAGATAGTAAATGGAGCCTCTATTGTGTTCACATGCTCAATTATAGCAATTTGGACAATTTCAAGGGCCATAATCCAGTCTTGCATGGGCGGATCTGGCTGGTTTACGAAAGGAACTGAGCTCTCATGGATATCTAACTACTGTATAAGTTTGGTTGAGATACAATCAAAAGTGAAGACTATCGTGTTAACAAGCTCTTTTATAGCAATTTTGACCATTTCAAGGGCCATAATCCAGTCATGCATGGGCGGATCTGGCTGGTTTTCGAAAGGAACCGAGCTCTCATGGATATCTAACTACTGTATAAGTTTGGTTGAGATACAATAAAAAAAGAAGACTGTATCGTGTTAACAAGCTCTTTTATAGCAATTTTGACCATTTCAAGGGCCATAATCCAGTCATGCATGGGCGGATCTGGCTGGTTTTCGAAAGGAACCGAGCTCTCATGGATATCTAACTACTGTATAAGTTTAGTTGAGATACAATCAAAAGTGAAGACTGTATCGTGTTAACAAGAAATTGTTTACGGACGGACGCACGGACAAATCACCACGACATAAGCCCTTCTGGCCTTTGGCCAGTAGAGCTAATAAGAAAAACAAACTCAATCCCCTTGAGGCCATGTTTTTCATCAGATGAGAAAAATTTGAACAATATTGGTAGAGTAACCCATTTTTTTTTTTAAAAGTGCTGGTATTTTTGGACAAGACGATTCTTTAAGTTTTCAATATACACATATAAGGAATCATTTGAACAATCTTTGTAGAGAGTCACCAAAGGAACATTCCTGTGAAATTGTTTTCAATTTGGTTCATTGGTTTAGCAGAAGTTGTTTGTAGGAAAATGAAAACAGACAGACAAAGACGACGGAGAGTAAGTGATCACAATCGCTCATCCTGCACTTCGTGCTCAGGTGAGCTAATTTAAGTCCAAGCATTGGTAATATAATTAGTTGAATGTCAACAAGACATTAATGGGTGTTAAACCATGTTACCTGTCATATTGACAGAAAGGATACAAAGTCTCGAATTGGTCCAAAAATTTCGTCCACTTTTCCAATCTGTTCCTTGTTTTCCAAATACAGTGGAGCATTAAAATAAGGTATTTTTTCATTTGTACTTTTACAGACTATGTCATCTTCACAAGGCCACTGAAACTCACCAAGCTCTGGAAAAAGAAAGGAGGGATATTTATGAATTCAGCGAGTAAACACAGATCTGTCAATGCGCAAATGCTAGCTCTTGTGAAAGAATAGTGTAAGATGTTATTTGAATCTTTGACTTGATGGCAACATTGCAGATTGATCCAGACCTACACTGGTAACAAATATCCTATATGTGCTTTTCATAGAGCGTGGCCCAAACAAACAAGAGGGCCATGGTGGCCCTGTATTGCTCATCTTAATTTCATGGATATGAAACACTAACATTACAGGCAGTAAGATATTAGAGTCCAAAACTAACTCATCCCCAAAAGTTCAGCTATGTAACAAATTGACTTTGACTATTTTTGCAAATGCTAAGACAATAATCATTCATACAAAAATAATTGAAAACAGACCAGTAGCTAAACTATCAAAGTCCATAATGGCCATGTTTGTTAGCAATCAGTTTGGTTTCAGCAATTGAGGCAACGGTCAGCTAGGGATTATTGTGAAATTATTCTTAATTCAAGTGGGCAATTTCAGAAGAGTAGTTTTACAAAGATTGCACTATCAGTTACAGAGTTCAAATGTCGTTACTCCTTGTATTTTGTTTGAATGGTGTTTTATGCCATTTTCAACAATATTTCAGTTATATTATGTATTTCCATCATGAACATATTAGTTGTGATGCCATCCCTGTAAACCTAAGCGACAAGGAGGGAAGACATTACTACCATTTCTTAAGTCCATTTCCTTGGTATGACTCGGCCAGGGATCGCTCTCTCATAAAGTGAACACTCACCACTACATCAGTGACTGCCCCTCTCTCCATATACACAGGAATACTCAAAAGTCATAACATATGATTTAAACTATGTAGAAATATCACCCTACAAGGTTTGATATAATTGCCTATCACTCAAAGTGGGACTCACCTATAACCTGGTCTGGAGGTCCCTGATCTTGATATCTGTTAAATCCTCCTCTACCACCTCCCCCTCCTCGGCCACCACCTGTAAAAGTACATGTGGAAGGTTAGCCCTTTAACTCATGCACATGACATTTTAACAACTTTTGAAGGTGACTTTTTCCACAACTTATTAATCCAATATTCAATATTTAAGACGACAGAGAAGTTAAAACAGACAACTATATTATATCAGGTTGACACTAGTTAATCTTTTCCCTCATGCATTCTTTTTTACTCATCTGCAGAGCAGAATTTTGTATTTCTTTTACAAAAGGTGTTGGCTGCAGAGGCATCAAAAGTCACCTATAGCTAATAGAAGTTTAACCATTAATAAGAGTACAGTGGCAGCGCTAACACAACTTACATACATGTGAAATACACTATGTCCGCAGGAATGTTGTTACGATACAAAATTATGATAAGTTTTTTTCTCCTTTTTCAACAATACTTTTAAAACTGAAAGAAGGAATATGCTGACAAAAGGATCCATCATTAAACTATATAACCCGGAACACTATTTATCAAACTGAGAATGTATTGCTTCTTTTAAAAAAAAATACGTTTTGGCACTTCCAAGTTGGGAGCTCCAGTCTCTATAGGAGGATAGATAAATCAGAGCAATGGAAACTATGTAACTTAAAAGTCACCCTAACAAACAGTGGACACAAAAATCAAATGATGAGTATGCTATGCAAAGGAAGATATGCTTATGTGTAATTACTTTTAATTCCCACATGTTTGCAGAGGACAACTTTAATAAAACACTACTAAAAAATTTATAACAACTAGATCCAACAATTTACTGATGCAGATTTGTTCTATGTCGGAACACAGGAATTCAACAGGATGTTATACTATAAAAAAAGTTACGCTAATGTAGAATCCCTGTTGGAAAGAATTAAAGTAATATCAGATAAGCTGGCAGACTTGCTCCACCTCTCACAACTATTAGACTCCTCTTGTGCTGGTAAAAACCTGCCTACTCAAAATATCTGAAACAAAAACTGTACATACCACCTCGGAATCCACCTCCACCACCGCCTCTTCCTCCTCCTCGACCTCGAAAGCCACCACCACCACCACCTCGAAAGCTCATGTCTGCACAAAAGAATCATAAGATACAACAAAACTGATAGCCGTTTCAATATTGTTTTACAATGCATTTAAAATTATAAATTTCTCTTTATAAAACTGAGCCCCAAGAAAGAAAAGCAATACTAATTTTGTAAGAAAATTTAATCATTTTATTTCCACGCAAAACTGGAAAGCATTGAATCGACAAAATCTTTAGAAATCTTCAAACAAAATGTCATCCCAACGGGCTATATTTCTTATATGATAAACACCTATAATTATTTTGATAAATATCAGATTCAGTAAAATGGTGTCATATTGTCAAATCTACTAACTTTGAAAAATGTTGGCCAAACCAAAAACAGAAAATAATTTATATGAATATATTTTAAAAGACGTACAGAAAGATCAATGCCACAGTGTTTATATTTTACGCTAGATAAATGCTTAAATATGATCTCCTTGAAATGTTCAAACCAAACGCATGGTCGGGAAGTGTGCCCACGTGATGCGAAACCAGAGATCGACTTCTAAAGTGCAGGATAATAACAATGTAGAAAACGAGCATATGTGATGTCTTTCAATGAATGACTAAATATCTGCATCTACGAGATTTTAACTTTGATTTTCAAAATAATTTGCCAATTATATAGTCAAGTTTATGATCTAGTGCACTAAAGCATAAGCTTGTATCTATAGGTCCGTTTTGTAATTGTTTTTCCTTACTTTTTAATCAATTAATCAAACGCACAGTAACACATTCAAACAGTTTTCTGAAAGAGACCTATGGTCAATACAAACTCGTACTGGTCAATCACCAAGTATTAAATTGAAAGTCTTACCTTCAGGTATAGATATTGAAATTGAAAGACACTAGATATTTTGTTTTCAAACTGGCACACGTGCTCCCTGTTTATGTTGGTTCTCCACTTTGTCGCATTTAAAGACGCTCTGGGCCCAGGATGTCGTAAAAGTATACCGATGCAACTAAAACAATGTTTAATGATAATTTTATGACAGAGTGAATCAGAATATTGACTAATTAGCAATCATTTGTTAGACAATTACGAAAGTGTCAGCTTATCGATAACAGCGTTTTGTACGACATTTAACGTATTCCCTCTGTTAGGTATCAGTTTTCGCGACTAACTTCTGAAACCTACTCTCACACAATGGGTAAAGATAGCAGGTATGGTATTTCGTGATGATTGTTTGTTTTTTGGTGTATCAGTTCTTTACAAAATGAAATAGGTAAAGGAGAGTTAAATGAAAAGCTTTACCTAATGCCAGAATGTTCTTTTCTTTCACCACACCTGTTGTCACCGAGTGTTGACTATTTAAATTTGAAATCAGTATGAATCGTCAATGTTCCATGATTCGCTCTGATCTTTCGATCGCTAAATATTTGTTTTTCGTGTGTCGACTCGCAGAACATTTTGCTTGTGCACGTAACTGAGAATTACTTACCATGACACAAAAGTATGCTTCCAATAAGGAGCTCAACCAGCCCAAACTGTACAATCTTAAAGTTATAGTGTCTGGATGTGGTGGCAAAACATGATTGCTCGGTTAGCTCAGTTGGTTAGAGCGCCAAGCTAGTGTTATGGAGGTCGTGGGTTCGAGCCCCACATTGTGCGGACATTTTTCCCCTCTTATGTTACTTATATATGGTGTCGGAAGTAAACTGGAATGCGCCTGGATGGGCTGAGGTTGATGCCTGGCTCCCAAAGGTTGAGAGGGGGAGGAGTGTAGTGTAATCATGTGGTGGCTAGTGTTATGGGGTTCGAGCCCACATCGGGCTGACATTTTTCCCCTCTTATGTTACTTTAAAGTAAAGAAAAATCTATTAACCCTTTCCCTCATATAGACGCTTTCTGACACCTCTGCAGCAGACGGTGTTTTGAAAACATAGTGACATTCAATTATGGAGATTTTCTATGTTTTGACAAAATACGTTCAAAGTCGTCTGCTGCAGAATTGTCGTATGAGGGAAACGGTTAACCCCATGACATCATAACAGCAACTTAATATTACTTGATGTGGCACACAGGTTTGCTTGTGAAAAAAAATCGCTGTTGAACGCTTCTATTGATGTTTACAGCTGTAGTTGACGACTGAACGTTATTTAAAGTTCTGATTGTTTAGTCACACCTGACAGCCTTTATACTTGAGCTTCATGCACATACATGAGGGATCACTTGATGTGCTAGAACCTGGATTGTTTATGTCACTTTGTGTATGCTCTTCCTTTTATATATACATATATGGAAGTGCAAAAACCCAGGATCAGTCATTTGGTACGATACTGTACCCCGTTTTATAAGATCAAGATATGCATAGTTGTGACATTTCACAGACACTAAAATTGAATCTACCTATTATTAAATACACATGATTCGCATTGATGAAGTTGGTACTACTTCTTTAAAGTTGAACACATTTGCAAGTCAAAGTTAGATATTTTGCAGTGAAGGAAACATAAAACACTGAATTAAAATAGTGTCATTGATTGAATCCATTATTTGGTGTTTTACGCTCCTTTCAACAATTTGTTCTAGTTTTAACACAGCATTTCCTGGGTAAGTTACCAATACTACTTGTCCATTTATCCTGACACCAGATAGTCAGTTGTAATGCTAATCTAAGTTCTAACAAACCTGAGTGCCAAGGAGGACAGCCCATACTACTGTTTTTTGTCTCGCTGCGACGAAGTTGCGAAAGCGAGACTAAGGTGTTGCTTTTCTGGAGGCAGCGGCGTCAAACATTTGTGTTTAGCTCAACGTTAATTTTTTTTTTTTTTTTGTCTTTTCTCAATATTATAAGTACTTTTGTCAAAGCTTTCAAACTTGGATCATAAAGTGCATCTAATAGCCTTCTTCACATTTTCATTTTTTGTTGAAGGATTTCAAATATATAAAGTACTTCTACATATCAAACAGGTTTAGTGTCATATGTTTGGATTTGTTTAACGTTTGCTGAATTTTTTTTGTATTTTCAACAATTGCGTTTCACTCAAAGTTTAGTTTTTAAACCTTTTCTCAATAACTACTAGTGTTTATATGTATCCTATTTTCTTTAGTTAATACCAAAGTCAGCTAGGCTGGTAAGCAGAGTAAGACTTTCAACTCTGAACAAGTGTGGATAAACTGTTTTGCTCAAGGAAACACCCGGCTGCCCCTGCAGGGATCGAACCTACTACCCAGGCAACCATGATCTCAGGTCCCTGTCTCTTCCAGCTAAGCTAACTGGTCTCACAGACTTCATTTTGAGCTTATGTATACAGACATGTTAAGAGCAATAATTAAAAGGACCAATCTTGATCTTTATATTTTGTGGCGGCGTATATTTTGGCGGCACTGGCACTCTTGTTTAACCTAGTCATACATGTATTTAACAATATTGCGTTTGGCTCAACGTTAAAGTTTCATGTTTTTACTTTTTCTCAATAACTACACTCTACCACTACACCACCAAGTCAGTGTCATTGATTTAAAGTACAGTAATAATACTAATATAATGAGTTGCTGAACATCACTAAATAAAGTGTACATAATTGAAAACATACATATTTTTGACTGTCAAACAAACATATTTCATCTTATCTCCCCTTTATAATATGCATAAACCATAAAGTCTACAATTCAATATTCTCAATGACTAATACAATCACTAATGCTGTCAATATTATAAATGTGTGTATTTGAACATGTTGAAATTAACATAATACACAAACTTGAATATGAATTAAAAATATTTTTTTCAAATGTTACAGACAATAATTATATCACAGTAGTACGGAAAATCACAGCTTCGACAGAAACCTACCATCTTTCAGGGTATATTTTACGGCTTTATATTGAGCTTGGTGTCCTCTTTCCTCCAACTGAAAGTCATGGCCAAGAGAGCAGCTACATGACCAGTATCAAATCATTCACCTGGGATCACTAACCAAGTATACCGTAGCATACAATGATGTGTCAAATGTCCCAGAAAACAAATGAAAAGTACAATATCAATCATTTATGAGACGCCTTACCATAAGACAAATTAAAGCTTATGCTTTATTTGCATTCTTTCAAAACTAGACTTCAGCGCCCATTAAAGCCATTAATGAACAGATTAGACATGAACACAACTTCTCATAAACCAATCAATCTAGAGGATTTCAGAGTTTTCATAATCTATCTAAATGTATTGTCACAATAGTAATCATTGTAATGAAAAGATTAAACTGCTCATACATATATTACTTTTTAGTGCTAAGAACCATATATAAATATAACCAACATGATGCCAACATCTGGCTGTCTTACACAATTTGTTGAAAAAGGGGAAAACCACTGGACTTACTTTTGTGGTGTGATTTCTAAACATAAATGTTAAACCCTCCCTATTGAAAGCAAATGCTATTCCTTCTTGGGAAAAGATAAGCCATATCTCACGGACAGCACTGTCAACAGAATTCTGGTCACATGGGCTAATTGTATTATGAATTTTGAAAGATTGTTTGCCATTTTAAGCTTCTGATTAATAATTGTTGCAGCCACCCTGGCAAAACAGTGCCGTAATACTTGCAGCTCTAGATGCTAGTCTGTTGTGCGTCGTCAGCAGTTGCCTTGTTTACACTCTACTGGCATAATTATGCATCCAACTTTCATGAAAGTGTATTGGAATGTACATCTCCAGCAAATCTTTGCCAAGTTCGAAACTGGGTCATGTAAAGTAAAAAATTAGGTCACACAGTCAAATTGAAGGAAAATCTTATAAATTTGAGCATTTTGAAATTTTGTCTGAATAAATGTCTTGATGATATCTAGGATTAAGGTAGAATATAGGTCACGCCTGGTCAAAAATTAGGTCACTGGGCCAAATTATATAAAAATCTTGTTTACACTCTAGAGACCGCTTATTTGTTTCAGCATCTTGAAACTTGATCAGAATGCTTGTTTTGATGATGATATCAGGGCCGAGTTTGAATATGAGTCATGTCAGTGTAAAAACTAGGCCAAATTGAGGTAAAATCTTGTTTACACTCGACAAGCTGTATTTTTTACTTGAGCTTGATGAAACTTTGTCCGAATGGTGGGTGTTATGATGATATCTAGGCTATGTTTGAATGGTCATGTCTGTTCTAAAATTTAAAGAAAATCTTGTTTACACTCTTGAAGCAGTATTTTGAACTTGACAATGTTGAACTCTTGTCAGAATGAGTCTTGATGATATCTAGGACAAGTTCGAATATAGATCATGATATGTCAAAATCAATGTCACAAGGCCAAATTCAAGGCAAATCTTGTTTAGTTGTTACCATTCTAGTATTTGCTTACCTGACAGCAAAAATGAGTTATTGCAATTGACTACGTGGTTAACCTAACTCAGGTGAGCGATTCAGGGTCATCATGACCCTCTCGTTTTGGTTATCCCTTTCATTATTATTGTGTTTCCTGCTTTGCCAGGGAGACGCTCAAAGATCACTCATCTGCCTCATGATTTTACTTACTGACATATTGGGAGATGACTCTAGTGACATGTGTTCCTTCCAACAGTCTTGTTTCTTCTCTGGCCAAATTTTATTGAGAGAAAAAATTATCAAAAGTCTTCAAATGTCTTGGTCTTAAAACTGTTGACAAAATAACCATAAATAATATTTTCCATGGTTGAATAAATAAAAATATGAATGTTCTGTAATTACAGATCATACAGGAGACGATCAAGATCAAAATCAAGGGAGAGGACTACAAAGCGATCCAAGAGATCAAGATCAAAAGAACGCAAACGGTCTAGAGAAAGAAAACGATCAAGATCACGTTCTAGAGATAGAAGAAGGTCTAGATCCCGTGAAAGAAAACGCTCTCGCTCCAGAGACAGAAAGAGATCGCGATCAAGAGAAAGGAGAAAGAAAGATGATAAAAAAAGATCGCGGTCTAGATCAAGAGATAAACGGTTTGTTACTGGCATCCTTACTTCTGTTATTAGAGTGGTTTTCAAAAATAATATTTTTATCTCGAAAAAAAAAATACTGGCATATATTGTAGGTTTTTGAGATGTTGAAGAAGATTAAACCTTTTAATAGTTTTATCAGCAAGCCTTCCTTTGGGAAAAACTGGCTTCGTTGTAAAATGATGATGCATTTATTTTGAAGAATAACAATCACCAGCTGGTAAGTGGTAATTTTGGTGGGTAAATACTTTTGCGTTTTGGGTCTAAAATTGAGTTTAGTATCTTTTATGATTTTCATTTTTGCAGTTCAATCTATTATAATTATAAGAGAGTAAACAAAATGAAAAGGCCAAAAATCAATCATACAAATTATTGAAAAATATCAACAACTTTTTGTATTTAAGTTCAATGTTATGTTGTTGTTTTAGCTCACTGAGCACGAAGGTGCTCAAGGTGAGTTATTGTGATCGCCTTTTGTCCGGCGTCCAATGTCCATCAACATCTTCTCCTGTGTAACCAGTTGGTCAATTGGGATGAAACTTCACAGAAAGCATCCTCTCAATGTCCTCACCAAAATTCCTTCAAGTTTGTGATCCAAGAGAAAACTTAGGTTACTAGGTCAAATTGAAGGAAAATCTTTTTAACATTCTGGAAGCAGCGATTTTAATTTGAGCATGTTGATCTGTAAGTCAAGTTCGAACATAGGACATGCGGGTCAAAATGTAGGTCACTAGGTCAAATTGAAGGAAAAGTTTGTTAACACTAGAGGGGGCGCAATTTTTTGCTTCAGCAGTTTGAAATCTTGTCAGAGTGTTTGCCAAAAAATATCTAGGTTAAGTTTGAATATGGGTCATAATTAGTCAGAAACTACTTATTAGGTCACTAGGCCAAATTGAGGGAAATCTTGTTAACACTGTAGCAGCTTAAAATTTGGTCAGAATGATTATCTTAATGATATCCAGACAAAGCTCGAATATAGGTCATAAACAAGGTCACTAGGCCAAATTAATGGAAAATCTTGTTAACACTCGAGAGGCCTCATTTGTGGCTTCAGCAGGTTGACAGAATTTTTTGGAATCCAGTGCAAATTTCTGGTTTCCATGGCAACCAAACAAAAGAAAAATCTTCTTCCAAACTGCTTTGCCGATTTGCAAATAATTTTGTAGAAATGTACCTCCGATTCCTTCAAGCCATGTTGATTGGTAAAAAAACATGGCCCCCTCCCCCCCCCACCCCCGGGGGGCGGAGCTGGTTTGCTGTATATGGTTATAGTGGAAACTTTAAAATCTTTTCCTCCGAAAGTGTCTGGCCGCTTTTCAAATAAGTTTGTAGAAATGTACCTTGGGTGATCCTCTACCAGATTCCTTCAAGCCATGTTGATTGGTCAAAAATTCAGCTGGGCAATTCCAGGGCCATCATCGCCTTCTTGTTGAATTATTGTGATCACCTTTTTTCTGTCGTTCATTCACTGTCCATCATCGCCTTCTTGTTTAATTATTGTGATCACCTTTTTTCTGTCGTTCATTCACTGTCCATCATCAATAATTTACTTTTTAACAATCTAGAAGAGGCCACTGAGGGGATTTGTATCCCTAGCGATGTTTGTGTTTTACTATTATTGTTCAACCCTTTCCCACTTGCTGATGATTTTGATACATCTGCAGCTGACGACCTTTTTAGCTTGACTATTCGAAGAATATGAGAGCTTTACTACTCGACCCGGCAAGTTGGCATTTTCATTTATAAGTATTTGTGCTAGGGCTTTCATATTTGGAATATAGTTACATCTTATACCATTCTTTACATTGAATGCTGAAGGTTACATTGAATGCTGAAGGTGCTGAGTGTGACCTTCTTTTTGGGGTAAAAAACATGATTGAAGTTTTAGGACAAGTTGGAATTCTTTTTTTCTTTTTTTTATCCTCAATAAGTACTTGTGTTAGGGCTTTCATATTTGGAATATAATTACATCTAAAACGATTCTTCATATTGTATGCTGAACATTCTGAGTGTGACCTTCTTTTTGGGGTAAAAGACATGATTTTTCGCTGCTTAAAGTTTTAGGGCAAGTTGGCATTTTCATTTAATTTCTAATTTTTGTCAATATATATTTGTGCTAGGGCTTTCATATAAAGTATAGTTACATCTCATACCTTTCTTCACATTGAATGCTGAAGATGCTGAGTGTGACCTTCTTTTTGGGGTTAAAAACATATTTTGGGTGGTTAAAGTTTTAGGGCAAGTAGGAATTTTCATTTTTTTTTAAAACTTTATCTCAATAAGTACTTGTGCTAGGGCTTTCATATTTGGAATATAAATACATGTAATACATTTCTTCATATTGTATGCAAAAGATGCTGTTTGTTTGATTTTGAGAATTTTTGGTTACGTTCCTTTTTAATTGTGCTCAATCATTTATCAAATAAAATTCTTCAACATATCAAATGGGTTTTGGTGTCAAACATTTGGAAAACCTTTTTTTAAGGTTTTGCTATTTTTGGACTCGGTCAGTTTTAACATTTGTGCTTGGCTCAACGATAAAGTTTCATCATTCAAATCACTTCATACTTCACACATTTGTTAAGGACCATCGTACAATTAGGTCAGATATCTCCATTGTATTCTAAATATGGAGTTATGGCCCTTGATTGACTTAGGAAATTTGATTTTTAAATTATATATATTTAAATGTATGTATCTATTCAGTTGCTTTTACATATAGAGTATATCATATGATTGAATAGTACTTAAGTGACATATAATGAAATAGTGCTTTATGTGAATAAGTGTCATATAGTCGAGCGCGCTGTCCTCCGACAGCTCTTGTCCAATGACTTTTAATTATCCCATGTCAAAGTTGGATTGAATATTGGTTATTTTGAGTTGTGGCAAGTGGAGCTTTACTGGGCAATTGGCCTCTTGTATTACCGTACCTAACTGCAAAATGAGTTACTGCGGTTGGCATCAAGAATCATCTTGCATAACTCAGGTGAGCCATCACAACCCTCTTGTTTCTCATATTTTGCTATGAGAAATGTTAGAGACATTATGTTTGATTTCCTTTTTTAATGTAACTGTAGAAAAAGATCATTGTCCAAGGACCGCTCCAAGAGTAAATCCCCCGACAAAAGATATGGTGAAGGTGCTTTGCGAGTAAAAGATGAACCCCTTGATAAGGTAATAATTATCATCCTTTAACCCTTCCCCTCATACGACAATTCTGCAGCAGACGACTTTTGACAACTCTGCAGCAGATGACTTTGAACATATTTTGGCAAAATACGGAAAATCTCTATAATTGATTGGATAATCTATGACTAAAAGTGTAAAACATTGTGTCAAAAGTAGAAATTGCTTGTTCCATTCAATTATAGAGATTTTCTTTCTTTGACAAAATATGTTCAAAGTCATCTGCTGAAGAATTGTCGTATGAGGGAAAGGGTTAATAAACTATTGAATAGGCACCAGGTTGCATAAGAAAGAGGTTAAAAGCTCTGAAACAACATACTTTGGCACAGAAATGTTTATTAGATTACTGTCTGCAATACTTGTTCAAACCATATTGATGGGTTGAAACATGGTATTTGAAATGATATATAATGACAACACTTTTAAAAAAAACAAACACTGAAAGTGCATGTCTGATTTCAAGATAATTTGGCAGAAATGTTTTTGAGGAGACCATATACGAAAAGTCTTCATGCGAAATTGATTGGTAAAAACATGGCCAGAAGAACACTTAACATCCATGGAAAAAATGATGCTTTCTCATTAATTATGCATTATTCATGACCTTAATGTGTTTTCCCACTTTATTATTACACTATTTCAACTTGAAGGTGTTGTTGTTTATAACGAAATTATATATGTCAAAAATGCGATCAATGCTTAAATGCAGTCTACATAAAAAAGTAAGCGTTCATAATATATTTGTATTAGTTAATCTTTCTAATGAAATAAAAAAAAATATTTGTTCTCACATTTCAAAGAAATGAACATTTAAATATAAAAGGGACAAATAAGACTTCGCTTAAATTTTATATAATGTTCGTCATTCTTTTATCGTCTTACGTTAATTAATGTATGCGGATTGAGTAATCTAGATTGTCAGACACTTATTATGAGCGTGTGCAAGACGAGGATTTTAATTCCAGAGACTCGCTATACCCGTGATAGAATACAATATTTCGCGGTGATTCGAATCTCTGTATTTATATGTTTCTGACTTAATCTTACAATTTTACCGAAATCCTTTTCAAAGCAGATGACTCTTTAAATAAAATATTTCAAGTTATTATCTTTCTATGACCAAAAATAGGAGGAAGAGCAAAAGATATTAGAACTTGAGATGCAGAAAAGAAGGGAAAGAATAGAGCACTGGAGGGCTGAGAGGAATAAAGAGAAGGAACTGATACCTATAAACATTGCTCTGCCATCCAAAAAATGGAGCTTAGAGGATGATGAAGATGAAGATGATGACATTGGTGGAAATAATGCTGATGATGAAAACGAACTGGATCCTTTAGATGCTTACATGCAGGTGAGTAGGTCATCAAGAAGCAGACACCATCGAGGCAAATGTATGGAAAATACCTATAAATGAAAGTATAACTTGATAGGAGAAAGTGCTCATTATTACTTTTAAAAACATTGTTTGAAATTAGAGATTGTTCATGATATAGATCAATATCTCTTTTTTCCTTCAATTTTACAGTGATTTAGCCCTGTCCCATACATAGACGCATCTGCAGCCAGAAGAGTAAAATAAACCCACCTGTATTTTTGATTCATTTCAGTCTGTAAAATAAACCCACCTGTATTTTTGATTCATTTCAGTCTGTAAAATAAACCTACCTGTATTATTGATTCATTTCAGTCTGTAAAATAAACCCACCAGTATTTTTGATTCATTTCAGTCTGTAAAATAAACCCACCTGTATTTTTGATTCATTTCAGTCTGTAAAATAAACCTACCTGTATTATTGATTCATTTCAGTCTGTAAAATAAACCCACCTGTATTTTTGATTCATTTCAGTCGCCTGTATTTTTTATTCATTTCAGTCTGTAAAATAAACCCACCTGTATTTTTTATTCATTTCAGTCGCCTGTATTTTTGATTCATTTCAGTCTGTAAAATAAACCCACCTGTATTTTTGATTCATTTCAGTCTGTAAAATAAACCTACCTGTATTATTGATTCATTTCAGTCTGTAAAATAAACCCACCTGTATTATTGATTCATTTCAGTCTGTAAAATAAACCTACCTGTATTATTGATTCATTTCAGTCTGTAAAATAAACCCACCTGTATTTTTGATTCATTTCAGTCTGTAAAATAAACCTACCTGTATTTTTGATTCATTTCAGTCTGTAAAATAAACCCACCTGTATTTTTTATTCATTTCAGTCTGTAAAATAAACCTACCTGTATTATTGATTCATTTCAGTCTGTAAAATAAACCCACCTGTATTATTGATTCATTTCAGTCTGTAAAATAAACCTACCTGTATTATTGATTCATTTCAGTCTGTAAAATAAACCCACCTGTATTTTTGATTCATTTCAGTCTGTAAAATAAACCTACCTGTATTTTTGATTCATTTCAGTCTGTAAAATAAACCCACCTGTATTTTTGATTCATTTCAGTCTGTAACAGAGGAGGTTAAGCCTGACCAGTCTCTCGTTCCATCTGAGGATATAACAAATGTAAGTTTATTTAGTTATTTTATCATGGACAGTAATTATGGCACAAGCTCGGACAACTCTATGACTGGGAGTTTTTATGCATCTGAAGGGACTTTTGGTTGCATATAGTGTTCTGTCTGGTGCATGACTAGTTATAAAGGAGAAAAGCTTAACCATTGGTATAGTGATACCTTGTGATGTTTATTTTTGTTTTTAAAAGATAGGCACCCTTTGTTTCTTTTTCTCAACTAATTCTCACTTAGCTTTCTTTTTTAAATATCAAGTTCAAATTTATAGTTAGACAGCAAATGCCTTTTTACTGTTTGTAATACAGTTCAAAGTGCAATAACAAGATTTTCTATCAACATTTCCTGCATTATTGACTACTATCTGATTGGCTCAGTTGAAACATCTCCATTTCAAACTCACTAGAAACACTTCTTTTTCTTCACACAAGACATGTTTTGTCAATTATGAATTTTAAGTATTCCCTTTGCAGGTAGACACACAGGGATCACCTCTCTATTGCCTGTCTCAACTTCATTGCTCTCGTGAACACTCGTGTGTTGGGTTATTATTGATATTTTAATTTTCCACAGACTTCTATTGCTGGTAGTAAAGTAACTATGATTACAGCTGTGGCCAAAAAGAAGACAGATTCATCCCTGCTGAAAGGAGAATTGATGTTAAATAACACAGATTTAATGGAGGTAGGAAACAAATGAAACTTATCAATCACATTTGTTGAACAGCATGTTTTTGGTTTTCAGCTCACCTGAACACAAAGTGCAGGTAAACTATTGGGATATTCACACTAAGATTGGCGAAATCCTGAGTTGATGCTTATCACGATAAAAGTATGTGGCATCGGTAATGTTTTATAACGTATGTCAAACCCCCCGTAATGCATTTTCAGTAGTGCTGGAGGACAGTTACTTAAAAGACCCTGAGGATTGGACTGACAAACTCCATTTTGGACTTTAAACCTGACTCATGTTAATAGTGAAGATCAATCACATTTGTAACAAATGTATTCAAGTAGTCTTCTTGATTTACTTTTAACATGAAATTCAAATATATATCTGTTACGAAATAAAGTGTGAGTATGTTTGAGAACATGATATATATTGGTACACAATACCTCATGTTAGGAAAACAGCCATATTTGAAATGCATTTGTACCAGTTTTCAGAAAAACCTGATTTTGGAACACGATTTTAGATTCGTAAAAGGAATATTCGTATATTGTTTTTAGTATTCGTTTTAATCTCTAATTATATAACAATTACCTTACCACAATTAACATTCATTCTTCATGAAAAGTCATCAGTCGAGCTTATGTGATGGGGAATATTCCTTTGTGTGTGTGTGTGTGTGCATAAACTTTTGGCCCCATACAACTTCTCCTCTGTAACGACTGAACCAACTGGTATGAAATTTCATAGGTAGCATCCTTTCAATGTACTTACCTGAATTCCTTCAATTGTTTTTGATTATGCAAATAACTGGTTGGTCAATTTTCAAATAAATTTATAGAAATGTTTATTGCGTAACCCTCTATCAGATTTCATCAAAGCAAGGTTAAAAAACATGGACCTGTGGGGCTGTTTTGCCCTAAATGACTGAAGCGATAACTTTAAAAATCTTCTTCTCCAAAAGTATCAATCTGATTTTCAATTGATTTTGCAGAAATGTTGCTTTTGTGACTTTTAACCAGATTCCTCAAAGCCATGTTGTATGATCGAAATATATCTCTTTTGCCTTTAGGCTATAGTGAAAATTTTAAAAATCTTCTCTTCCGAAAATATTTGTCTCCCTGGGTGAGCCTGTTACAGATTCCTGCAAGTCACACTGATTGATCTTAATACCTTGCTGCCAGATGGCTGGGCAGTTTTGATTTATATGGCCTAAGTGAAGACTTTAATGCTACTCAATTTTGTTTGCCTTATGGCAGTGGAGAGATACTAAGCCTTTTTGGCCTTTTGTTTAACTTTTGCTTTGCTACTAAATTGCTTACTTGATCTAATTCTGAAATAGTTTGGTGAAAAAGGGAAATTGCATTTTTAGCAAAGTTTCGTTTTCCAACAATGATTTAAATGGATGTCAGATCTAAAAGTGTCAAACTTGTATGTTTCAGAGAAAGTTTTTGTGTAAAGAAGGTTGTGTGGAGTACATGTGCGTGAAAGCCAGGAAACACATGTTATGTCAAATGGCCGCCATGATATAACCCTTTCCCTCATATAGACGCTTTCTGACGCCTCTGCAGCAGACAGCTTTTTGAAAACATAGTGACAAAAGAAGAATTTGCTCAAAACAAGCAATTTCTCCTTTTGCCACAATGTTTTCCACTTTTAGTCATAGATTATCTATTCAGTTATAGAGATTTTCTATTTTTTGACAAACTATGTTCAAAGTCTTCTGCTGCAGAATTGTCGTATGAGGGAAAGGGTTAACTGAAATACCTTTGAGAGCAGCATCCAATCAGGGAAGGGAAAGAGTTGAATTTTTCTTTGATTGTATTTTTGCAGTATTCTTCAGAAGAAGAGGAAGAAGATTTGGACTCTACTATGGCAAATATACTCAAAAAGAAAAAGGTAAGGTCAATTTGTCTTACATTTATCCCTTTCCCAAATTCAGTAAATTGGCAGCACACACTTAAGAAAAAATTTAGTCAAAAATATGGAAAACTTTAACCCTTTCACTCATATAGACGCTTTCTGACGCCTCTGCAGCAGACGGCTTTTTGAAAACAGTGACAAAAGAAGAAATTGCACAAAACTTGCAATTTCTTCTTTTACCTATTTATGGTCTTTGCCAATTACTTTTGCAATACATGTAAATATTTCAGTGATAAGTGATTGGTTGTTTCATAATGACAAGATACAGATCAAGTTTAGAGTATTCTTAGCAAAGTTATTTGCCTTTGGACTTAAAAAATTGATATTAAATTGTGTGATTCAGGCTTTGGCTGCCAGCCAGTAAATATGTCTAGTTTCTTCTTTGTTTTTGTAGGATGTAGTGAAGACAGATCATACCAAAGTTTACTATGCATCATTTAGAAAAGACTTTTATGTTGAAATACCAGAATTGGCCCGCTTGTCTCAGGAAGGTAAGCTAAAAGCCATTTACTTGATTTTGAAATGGTCTGCTTTAGACATTCTATTAGCGAACTTCATGAATATATAATTCACCTCAATTCCTGGTGTTGGGTGATCCGTAATATCCGATATGCTTTTAGAATGAATCTGGCATGATGTGAAGCATTGATAGAACACATGTTATGTAACGTTTCCTATTCTTTTTAAGAGGTTGAAGTACTTCGACTGGAAATGGAAGGGATTAAAGTTCGGGGTAAAGGTTGTCCCAAACCAATCAAAGAATGGGCGCAGGCGGGGGTTAGCAAAAAGATGCTTGATTGTCTTAAAAGGTAAAACATAGATACCATTTATAACATTTTAACTGTTTTCTTATTTGTAGATTTCTAAATGAAAAAAATTCTGAAGTAATTTTAAATATTTACCTGATTTGACTTTCTTTAAAAAACATCTCTGGAATAAAAAATGAAATAGGCAAATAGCATCCGCTTGTGTTGCTCTTGTTAAAAATGTTTCGCCACAGCAGTGTCATCTAAATTAAACCTTTATTAGGAAAAGTATTAGACCATAATTATTTGTCAGAAATTATTTTGCTATAAAACCGACTTCAAAGGATACATTAACACTTTTATAACAAATTGTTGTGTTGTGGATAAGATAGTCATATATCCACTTGCAATAAATTGGAATCTTTTGAAAAATTAATTTATTGGAATGTTTGCAGAAATAACTTTGAGACACCAACTCCGATTCAATCCCAGGCTATACCAGCAATAATGTCAGGAAGAGATTTGATTGGAATTGCCAAGACAGGTAGTGGGAAGACTCTCGCATTTCTTCTCCCTATGTTCCGTCATATACTGGACCAGCCAGACCTGGATGATGAAGATGGACCAATAGGTATGTTTTCAATACACTTCAACCCCTTCCCTGAAACAGTCAACATTTGACCCCTTTGTGGCTGAGGACTTTTGAAAATATTGTGAGAAAAGGTCCAAAATGTTTAAGCTTTGTATTAAAATTATGTTTCCACTTTTTGAGATATGAGACATAATTTACTTTGACATATAAATTAAACAGAACATGTTAAGATAATGTTATTTGCTGTTGTTTAGATACTGTGTCAAAGGTCATTATTATATCCATGTGATCCATTGACCAATCATCTCGGTGTCAATCCTGTATCTCATCAGATAAATTAATTGGTAAAAATGAAAAACTTTCAAAATTGAAGAATGTTTGTTGATATAATACTGTGAATAAAGTGGTTTGTATCTTAGTAAGGTTTAAAATGATATTCTACATGTAAGGCTGGTCATTCAGATTACACACTGATATTCTACATGTAAGGCTAGTCATTAAGGTTACACACTGATATTATACATGTAAGGCTGTTCATTAAGGGTACACACCGATATTCTACATGTAAGGCTGTTCATTAAGGTTACACACTAATATTATACATGTAAGGCTGGTCATTAAGGGTACACACTGGTATTATACATGTAAGGCTGGTCATTAAGGTTACACACTAATATTCTACATGTATGGCTGGTCATTAAGGTTACTCACTGATATTATACATGTAAGTCTGGTCATCAAGGTAACACACTAATATTATACATGTAAGGCTGGTCATTAAGGGTACACACTGGTATTATACATGTAAGGCTGGTCATTAAGGTTACACACTAATATTCTACATGTAAGGCTGGTCATTAAGGGTACACACTGGTATTATACATGTAAGGCTGTTCATTAAGGGTACACACCAATATTCTACATGTAAGGCTGTTCATTAAGGTTACACACTAATATTATACATGTAAGGATGTTCATTAAGGGTACACACCGATATTCTACATGTAAGGCTGTTCATTAAGGTTACACACTAATATTATACATGTAAGGCTGGTCATTAAGGTTACACACTGATATTCTACATGTAAGACTGGTCATTAAGGTTACACACTGATATTCTACATGTAAGGCTGTTCATTAAGGTTACTCACTGATATTATACATGTAAGGCTGGTCATTAAGGTTACACACTAATATTATACATGTATGGCTGATCATTAAGGTTACTCACTGATATTCTACATGTAAGGCTGGTCATTAAGGTTACACACTGATATTCTACATGTATGGCTGGTCATTAAGGGTACACACTGATATTCTACTTATATGGCTGGTCATTAAGGTTACACACTGATATTATACATGTAAAGGCTGGTCATTAAGGGTACACACTGATATTATACATGTATGGCTGGTCATTAAGGTTACACACTGATATTATACATGTATGGCTGGTCATTAAGGGTACACACTGATATTCTACTTATATGGCTGGTAATTAAGGTTACTCACTGATATTCTACATGTAAGGCTGGTCATTAAGGTTACACACTGATATTCTACATGTAAGGCTGTTCATTAAGGGTACACACTGATATTCTACATGTAAGGCTGTTCATTAAGGTTAAACACTGATATTCTACTTATATGGCTGATCATTAAGGTTACACACTGATATTCTACATGTAAGGCTGGTCATTAAGGGTACACACTGATATTATACATGTATGGCTGGTCATTAAGGGTACACACTGATGTTCTACATGTAACTTGATGTAAGGCTGGTCATTAAGGGTACACACTGATATTATACATGTAAGGCTGGTCATTAAGGTTACACACTGATATTATACATGTAACTTGATGTAAGGCTGGTCATTAAGGTTACACACTGATATTCTACATGTATGGCTGGTCATTAAGGGTACACACTGATATTCTACTTATATGGCTGGTCATTAAGGTTACTCACTGATATTCTACATGTAAGGCTGATCATTAAGGTTACACACTGATATTCTACATGTATGGCTGGTCATTAAGGTTACACACTGATAGTATACATGTATGGCTGGTCATTAAGGTTACTCACTGATATTCTACATGTAAGGCTGATCATTAAGGTTACACACTGATATTCTACATGTATGGCTGGTCATTAAGGTTACACACTGATATTCTACATGTATGGCTGGTCATTATGGTTACACACTGATATTCTACATGTATGGCTGGTCATTAAGGTTACACACTGATATTCTACATGTATGGCTGGTCATTAAGGTTACACACTGGTATTATACATGTAACTTGATGTAAGGCTGGTCATTAAGGTTACACACTGATATTCTACATGTATGGCTGTTCATTAAGGTTACACACTGATATTCTACATGTATGGCTGGTCATTAAGGTTACACACTGGTATTATACATGTAACTTGATGTAAGGCTGGTCATTAAGGTTACACACTGATATTCTACATGTATGGCTGGTCATTAAGGTTACACACTGGTATTATACATGTAACTTGATGTAAGGCTGGTCATTAAGGTTACACACTGATATTCTACATGTATGGCTGGTCATTAAGGTTACACACTGATATTCTACATGTATGGCTGGTCATTAAGGTTACTCACTGATATTCTACATGTATGGCTGATCATTAAGGTTACACACTGATATTCTACATGTATGGCTGGTCATTAAGGTTACACACTGATATTCTACTTATATGACTGGTCATTAAGGTTACTCACTGATATTCTACATGTATGGCTGGTCATTAAGGTTACACACTGATATTCTACATGTAAGGCTGATCATTAAGGTTACACACTGATATTCTACATGTATGGCTGGTCATTAAGGTTACACACTGATAGTCTACATGTATGGCTGGTCATTAAGGTTACACACTGATATTATACTTATATGGCTGGTCATTAAGGTTACTCACTGATATTCTACATGTAAGGCTGGTCATTAAGGTTACACACTGATATTCTACATGTAAGGCTGATCATTAAGGTTACACACTGATATTCTACATGTATGGCTGGTCATTAAGGTTACACACTGATATTCTACATGTCAGGCTGATCATTAAGGTTACACACTGATCTTATACATGTAACTTGATGTAAGACTGGTCATTAAGGTTACACACTTACATTCTACATGTATGGCTGGTCATTAAGGGTACACACTGATATTCTACTTATATGGCTGGTCATTAAGGTAACTCACTGATATTCTACATGTAAGGCTGATCATTAAGGTTACACACTGATATTCTACATGTATGGCTGGTCATTAAGGTTACACACTGATATTCTACATGTATGGCTGGTCATTAAGGTTACTTACTGATATTCTACATGTAAGGCTGGTCATTAAGGTTACACACTGATATTCTACATGTATGGCTGGTCATTAAGGTTACACACTGATATTCTACATGTATGGCTGGTCATTAAGGTTACTCACTGATATTCTACATGTAAGGCTGATCATTAAGGTTACACACTGATATTCTACATGTATGGCTGGTCATTAAGGTTACACACTGATATTATACATGTAACTTGATGTAAGGCTGGTCATTAAGGTTACACACTGATATTCTACATGTATGGCTGGTCATTAAGGGTACACACTGATATTTTACTTATATGGCTGTTCATTAAGGTTACTCACTGATATTCTACATGTAAGGCTGATCATTAAGGTTACACACTGATATTCTACATGTATGGCTGGTCATTTAGGTTACACACTGATATTCTACATGTATGGCTGGTCATTAAGGTTACTCACTGATATTCTACATGTAAGGCTGATCATTAAGGTTACACACTGATATTCTACATGTATGGCTGGTCATTAAGGTTACACACTGATATTATACATGTATGGCTGGTCATTAAGGTTACACACTGATATTCTACATGTATGGCTGGTCATTAAGGTTACACACTGGTATTATACATGTAACTTGATGTAAGGCTGGTCATTAAGGTTACACACTGATATTCTACATGTATTGCTGGTCATTAAGGTTACACACTGATATTCTACATGTATGGCTGGTCATTAAGGTTACACACTGATATTCTACATGTATGGCTGGTCATTAAGGTTACCCACTGGTATTATACATGTAACTTGATGTAAGGCTGATCATTAAGGTTACACACTGATATTCTACATGTATGGCTGGTCATTAAGGTTACACTGATATGCTACATGTATGGCTGGTCATTAAGGGTACACACTGATATTCTACTTATAAATATGGCTGGTCATTAAGGTTACTCACTGATATTCTACATGTAAGGCTGATCATTAAGGTTACACACTGATATTCTACATGTATGGCTGGTCATTAAGGTTACACACTGGTATTATACATGTAACTTGATGTAAGGCTGGTCATTAAGGTTACATACTGATATTCTACATGTATGGCTGGTCATGAAGGTTACACACTGATATTCTACATGTATGGCTGGTCATTAAGGGTACACACTGATATTCTACATGTATGGCTGGTCATTAAGGGTACACACTGATATTCTACTTATATGGCTGGTCATTAAGGTTACTCACTGATATTCTACATGTAAGGCTGGTCATTAAGGTTACACACTAATATTATACATGTAAGGCTGGTCATTAAGGTTACACACTGATATTATACATATAAGGCTGGTCATTAAGGTTACACACTAATATTATACATGTAAGGCTGGTCATTAAGGTTACACACTGATATTCTTCATGTAAGGCTGGTCATTTAGGGTACTCACTGATATTCTACATGTAACTTGATGTAAGGCTGGTCATTAAGGTTACACACTGATATTATACATGTAAGGCTGTTCATTAAGGGTACACACTGCTATTCTACATGTAAGGCTGGTCATTAAGGGTACACACTGATATTCTACATGTATGGCTGGTCATTAAGGGTACACACTGATATTCTACACATATAACTGCTCTTAAAGGGTACACAATATGAGTGGCATCTATCCGCAATTTCTTGCAAACAACATCTCCTTCTTTGTAGACATTTAGCTGCTGCTGCATCTTCTTCTCCTAAATTACTGTCCCAATTTGAAAATATTTTTTCACAAATATTCTTTGGGTTACCTTCTACCAAGATTGTTCAAATGTTTCTGATTTGTCAATTGGTACAGATGTTCCTTGAGTGATTCTCTACCAATTGTGTTTCATGTATCTCCAATCCATGAACAAACATGACAACAATGAGGTGGGGCTTGTTTTGCTTATATGTATATTAAAACTTTGAAAATATTCTTGTTCAAAAGTACTGGCCCGATGTGAGCATATTTTGGGACAAATGTTCCTTGAGTGACACTTTACCAAGTTTGGTTAAATTATTCTGATCAGTCGAAAAGAAAACAAACTCTCAAGGAGGAGCGGCTTGTATATTTCCTTATATGTATATTGAGTAAAAACTCGTCCAAAAGTACTGGCTTGATTTATAAATCAATTGGTACAAATCTTCCTTGGATGACCCTCTACTGAGATTGTTCAAATTATTTTGATATGTTGAAAAACCTGGCTACCCGGCTTAGACTCCTTTTTGTTATATATATATTGAAATTTACTTTTAAAAATTCTATTGAATCAACCATCATGTTCCTCTTGTCTTTATTTCCGACAATATTTTCTGAAAAATGTTTAGTGCAGAGATATCAAAAGATAAAGGTTTAGTAATATCTTCAGTATTTTTAATTCAATGTCAAGTAAACTCATTACAGTGACAAATCTAACCTTTGTCCTTATAAACATCTGAAATTAGAACAGAAACCAATATATTAACTTGCACCAATTATCTAAATAAAGAAATAATTTTGTACTCAAAATAGAACAATGATTGAAAATAATAACAATGTCACCATTTGTGTATTCTGCCAAAGGCAGATGAACTTATATTGTAATGCTCTGTATCTCATTTAAATTTATCTTAAAACCCCATTGATTTATTTATTTATTTAAATTTTATTGAAAGGGAAATAACCCTCTCTTTGAAATCTAATTTTATTCAAGTTAGCTCCCTGAAATCAATAGTTAATGTAAATTACTATATGACTCGCTAGATTTTTATCCAATCTTCATGAAAATTCATTAGATCAAGGTCAAGCTCTAAACTGGATCATTGGGGGTCAAAAACTTGGTTACACGGTCAAATTTTAGTAACCTTTTGGGACACTCGAGAAGCCTCATTTTTCTTCAAATGTTCATGAAAGTTCATCAATACATTCATTTCCATAAAAATGTTTATAAACAAAATGCAAAATTTTGCAACATTAAATAAACAACTGTTCTCAGCAAAATTGACCACCAGTTAATATTTCCTAAAACCATTTCATTTTGATTTATCAATTTATACATATACTGTATAATTTGATTGTCATACATGCTTCATCTCCATCCTCAAAATTAAGCACAAATAAAGAAGCAATTCAAAGTACGGTACTCTATGTATTTAAATGTCCTTAACACATATTCACAGGCAGGACAGGTCTGGATATCTTTTAGTGATACTTGAGTTTGCAATGGAGACTCAAATTTCAAGAGATTGATCCATTAACCCTTTACCACATACAACAAATCTGCAGCAGACGACTTCGAAAACATCTGGTTAAACATATTATTATCCTGTAAAAATTAAAGATTAATCATTTAATAGATTTGAATACATTGTGGCAAAAGAAGAAATTGCTCATTATGAGCAATTTCTCCTTTTGCCACAATGTATTCAAAAGTCATCTGCTGCAGAGGCGTCAAAATGCATCTGTAAGTGGAAAAGGGATAAGGAAGCTTCTTTTAGATAGATTTAGGTTATCTAGCATGATATTTCTGTCGGAAGATATCTAGAGGTTTACAATATCCCTCTGAATCTGAGTTTGTTTTTGTGCAAGTAGGATCCAGGATGGGATTCTTTTATAAAGAAAACACATTTACAATTGAATATGACAATACAAGTGTAACCTTTTCCCACATATAAATACAAATATCTGCAGCAGATGAATTTGAAAACATCTAGGCAAGGTTATGGTTAATCTCTATAAGGGAAATATATTTCCTTGAAAACATTGTGACAAACAGAGATATTGCTCATTTGCTCCTATAGCCAGAATGTTTTTAAAAATCTTCTGCTGTAGAGGAGTCAAAATGTGTCTAAATGTGGGAAAGGAATAATATAATTAAGACTACTTCAACCCAAATGAAATCCAATGTCGACTTTAATAATGTTGTTGACATTGAAACAGAAAACTGTGAATGTAGTACAGATGTTATTAGTCTATTTTTAGAAACTCTTCTGATTAAAGGTGAAAGCTTCTTCAATTGTGAATTATTTGTGGCATTCAGGTTATCACACCTAAAGCAAAACTTAAACCTTTTCCACATTATGATGCATCTGCTGCAGAAGACTTTTGAACACATTTTTTGACAAAAAGGATAAAGTGCTCATAAAGAACAATTTCTTCTTTTGCTACAATACAATACAATACAATACAAGTCATTTCAATAACCATACAATACATTGCATTATGTTGCAGATAAGTAGTATACATACAGGAAAGAAGCCTTAACCCTTTCCCTCATACGGCAATTCTGCAGCAGACGACTTTGAACGTATTTTGTCAAAACATAGAAAATCTCAATAATTGAATGAATAACCTATGACAAAAAGGGGAAAACATTGTGGCAAAAGGAGAAATTGCATGTTTTGTGCAAATTCTTCTTTTGTCACTATGTTTTCAAAAAGCCATCTGCTGCATTAAGTATAATTAGGGTCGCTTTGAGAATGTCAGGAAAAAGATAATTGTTTGCTTTGAAGTTTTGTATTTAGGTCTGCTTTTCTCCTATAGTACTAAAACTATTGTTTTAAAACATAACTTAAAATGCAATGCAATGTTGGATAATGGTGATAACCACGCCAAACAAATATTTTGAACCTAGGGTCTTTGATTGAGCAAGTTTGACTAATGGAAAAGCATGTTTTTATTGTATGAAAAAAGGTTGGGGTATTTCTGTTTGTATGTTCTGCTATTCTTCTGAGACTATGCCAAAGTCTTCCAGCAAAAACGATGGTATCTGATTACCTACCACCAAAGATGGTATCGGATTACCTACCACCAAAGATGGTATCGGATTACCTACCACCAAAGATGGTATCGGATTACCTACCACCAAAGATGGTATCGGATTACCTACCACCAAAGATGGTATTGGATTACCTACCACCAAAGATGGTATCGGATTACCTACCACCAAAGATGGTATCGGATTACCTACCACCAAAGATGGTATCGGATTACCTACCACCAAAGATGGTATCGGATTACCTACCACCAAAGATGGTATCGGATTACACACCACCAAAGTAGATTCACTGCTGTTGAACTCTAGAATTGTCTATATACATGTATTGCGGTTTCTGTATATTCTGATCACTATCTGGCCGTCGTCTGTCGTCCGTTTTTTTTTTTTAGCTTTAAACATCATCTCCTCCTAAACCATAGAACCAATTTCAACCAAACTTCACAGAGTTCACTTTCAAAACTGTTCAAAGATTTAAATTCTATGCAGAATTTTGGTTGCTGCGGCATCAGAAAGGGGGAAAAATGTCCAAACTTTAAAATTCTTCTCCTCTGAATCTGCTTATTAGATTCCAAGATAGTTTGGTAGAAATGTTACTTGAGTGACCCTCTACAAAAAATGTTCAAGCCATATTGATTGGTTGAAAAACATGGCAACCAGGCCGCATTAGAAAACGGGCAAAATAACAAAATTTAACATTCCAATTTTATGAAAGTGCTCGTCTAATTTTAAAAAATTGAATAGAAATCTTACTTCTGTGACCCTCTACTTAATTTGTTCAAGCCATTTTGATTGGCTACAAAATTATAGCAATCAGGCATCACAAAAAAAGGGGTAAATTGAACTTTTAACTACAAATGACCACTCTATCTGCTTGTCTGATTTTAAATAATTGAATATAAGTCTTACTTCAGTGACCCTCTACTTAATTTGTTCAAGCCATATTTATATTTTGTTACAAAATTATAGCAACCAGGCGTCATCACAAAAGGTGTAAATTGATGTTTTAGCTACAAATGACCACTCCTACAATTCCACTGGACCAATTTCAATTTTACTTCACAGGAATGTTCCTTTGTTGTTCATTTTTCAAAATTGTTCAAAGACTTACATTCTGTGCACAACTTTGGTTGCTGTGGCATCAGAAAGTGAGAAAAGTGCCTAAACTTTAAAATCCTTTTCCTCCAGAATCTGCTTGTTAGATTCCAAGATAGTTTGGTAGAAATGTTACGTGAGTGACCCTCTACAAAAACTGTTCAAGCCATATTGATTTCGTTGAAAAAAAGGGCAGCAAGGCAGCATCAGGAAAGGGACAAAATTACAAAACCATATTTCCATTCTTATTAAAGTTCTTATAAGATTTCAAGATAATTTAGCAGAAATGATCCTTAACCCATTACTTCACACAGACGACATTTGACGCCTGCTATTGCAGACGACTTTTGAAAACATTGCAATAAAAGATGAAATTACTCAAAACGTTTTATTGCAATATTTTCAACTCTTAATCAATATAATTCTTTCAATTTTAGCTCTACTGGCCAAAGGCCAGAAGAGCTTATGCTGTGGTGTGGTGTCTGTGCGGCCGTAAACAATTGCTTGTGAACGCGATACAGTCTTCAGTTTTGATTGAATCTGAATCAAACTTATACAATAGTAAGATATCCATGAGAGCTCGGTTCCTTTCGCAAACCAGCCAGATCCGCCTATGCAAGACTGGATTATGGCCCTTGAAATTGTCAAAATTGCTATAATAGAGCTTGTGAACACAATAAAGGCTCCATTTATTATCTGATCTTCATCAAACGTACACAGTAGTTAGGTATCCATGAGAGCTTGGTTCCTTTTGCAAAGCAGCCAGATCCGCCCATGCAAGACTGAATTATGGACCTTGAAATTGTCAGAATTGCTATAATAGAGCTTGTGAATGTGATAAAGTCTTCACTTTTGATTGTATCTCAATCAAACTTATACAGTAGTTAGATATCCATGAGAGCTCGGTTCCTTTCGCAAACTAGCCAGATTTGCTCATGCAAGACTGGATTATGGCCCTTGAAATTGTCAAAATTGCTATAATTGAGCTTGTGAACACAATAGAGGCTCCATTTACTAACTAATCTTCACCAAACTCAGATAGTAGTTAAATATTGATGAGAGCTCTGTTCCCTTCGAAAACAAGCCAGATGTGCCCTTGCATGACTGGATTATGGCCCTTGAAATTGTTAAAATTGCTATAATACAGCTTGTGAACACAATAGAGCCTCCATTTACTATTCAATCTTCACCAAACTTAGATAGTAGTTAAATATTGATGAGAGCTCGGTTCCTTTCGCAAACTAGCCAGATCCGCCCATGCTGTTCCCTTCGAAAACAAGCCAGATGTGCCCTTGCATGACTGGATAATGGCCCTTGAAATTGTCAAAATTGCTATAATACAGCTTGTGAACACAAAAGAGCCTCCATTTACTATCTGATCATCACCATACATACATGCTCTGGATTGAAAATGACCAAAAAGCCATACCAGTAGAGCATAGGCCCTCATGGGCCTCTTGTTCTAGATTGGTGAAATTGTACGTCTGATGATTGTAAAGCAGATGACCTATGAAAACCCATGTGAAGTAATGGGTTAACTGACCCTTTACATCATTTATTTTGTTAAAAAAGATATGCTATGTCACATCAGAAAAGGGATAAATGAAAATTTAGCTTCAAATGAATGTTCCTTATGTCAAGTTACAATACATGTATAACTATGGTTGCTGCAACATCAGAAGGAGGGATAAAATTCAAA
Organism: Serripes groenlandicus; assembly: GCA_031761405.1. Taxonomy (NCBI): domain Eukaryota; kingdom Metazoa; phylum Mollusca; class Bivalvia; order Cardiida; family Cardiidae; genus Serripes; species Serripes groenlandicus. Next base: position 41,396,149 of record JASEVX010000004.1, read on the forward strand.
ACTTAAAACAAATCTTCTTGTTCAAAAGTGATGGCCCTATTTGGAAATGATTGTGCTCCTAGGGTGATAATGACCCTCTACCAAGATTGTTCAAATTATTCAGATCTATTGGGAAAAAATGGCCGCCAGGGGCGCAGCTTGTTTTCCTAAATTGTGTAAAGTGAAACTATTAAAATCTTCCCAGATTTTTGTAATTTTTCCGATCCATTGAAAAACATGGACGCCAAAGAAAATCTTTTGACAATAAGTATATGCTTGATTTGAAAATAATTTGATGTTATCTTGGGTGATCCTTTACCAAGATTATTGAAATTATTCTGATCCGTTGATAACCATAGCCACCAGGGGGCAGCTTATTTTCCAGCCATGTATAGACTAAGATAATTGAAAATTATTTCAGATCATGGTCCTATTGCTGTTGTAGTACATGCAGAAGGCCTTAAAGCTTTAGTTTATCTTTTGTGATCACTATCTTTCCGTCATCGGTCGTTGTCAGTCCTTCTTCAACTTTTAGCTTTAAACTATACTCCTCTTAAACCACTGGACCAATTTCAACAAAATGCTTCTTTGTGGTCCTCTTTCAAATGAAAGTCATTTGACTATGTGAAAACTTTAAAAATATTATCTTCTGAAAGTATCAGACTGATTTCAAAGATACATAATTATGTATATGAAATAATGTCCAGAAAGTTAAATGGTCCAAACATTTAATGTAACAAGTTTATTCTTCTTGCACCAATTTGCTTACTGTCTTTGTTGAAAAGCAGTCAGTTGCTTGGAAAAACTGCTGTGATAAAGCCTGAAAACACATAGGTAGGCAAACTGGCTGCCATGATATGACCTTATAATTGTTGAAAACCTGGTTTAACCCCAATCAATCAACAATATCTAATGCCATCTTTGATCTACTTTAAAAACATGTGAAGAAGAAATTTTGAAGAATAATTTTGATACACAATTGAAAAGCATCTTTGCTAAAGGAGAAATTGTTCTGTCTGAAGTATAGTTTGAAGTAAAATCATTGTGAGGAAAGAAGAAAATTTATTTTTATGGCTCACCTGATCATGAGGTGCAGCATGAGCTATTGTGATCATTCACCATTTGAGGTTTGCGTCATTGTCTGTATGTTAGTCCATCCTGATTTTCTGTAAACATCTTCGAAACTAGTAATTATTTAAAGAATTAATTTTTTTTGAAAACTGTTGTTGCCATGGTAATAGAAAGATTTTTATGCCCCGGCATACGAAGTATGAGGGGCATATAGTTTTCCGGTCTGTTAGTCCGTCCGTTCGTCCGTCCCGCTCAGGTTAAAGTTTTTGGTCAAGTTAGATTTTAGTGAACCTGATGTCCTATCATTATGAAACTTCACACAAATGACAATCAACATATCATTGTTTAAAAAATTGTATCAATTTGAGGTTGGACCAACTGTTCATCCGTCTGTTCGTCCATTCCATTCTCAGGTTAAAGTTTTTGGTCAAGTTAGATTTTAGTGAAGCTGATGTCCGATCATGATGAAACTTCACACAAATGACTATTAACATATCATTCTTTAAAAAATTGTATCAATTTGAGGTTGGACCAACTGTTCGTCCGTCTGTTCGTCTGTCTGTTCGTCCATTCCATTCTCAGGTTAAAGTTTTTGGTCAAGTTAGATTTTAGTGAACCTGATGTCCTATCATTATGAAACTTCACACAAATGACAATCAACATATCATTGTTTAAAAAATTGTATCAATTTGAGGTTGGACCAACTGTTCGTCCGTCCGTTCGTCTGTTCGTCTGTCTGTTCGTCCATTCCATTCTCAGGTTAAAGTTTTTGGTCAAGTTAGATTTTAGTGAACCTGATGTCCTATCATTATGAAACTTCACACAAATGACAATCAACATATCATTGTTTAAAAAATTGTATCAATTTGAGGTTGGACCAACTGTTCGTCCGTCCGTTTTAAAATATAGTTAACAACCGGGGCATCCGTGTTCCATGGACACATTTTCTTGTTTTTTTAGAAATCCTGTTGTCCAAAAGTATTGGAACAATTTAGAAATAACTTGACACAAATTATTTTGATCCCTTGAAAGACATGGATGCAAGGGGCGGGCGGGTTTTCGTTATTTAAATATTTTATAAACTTTAACAAACTTCTTGTACAAATGTTCTGGCCCGATTTGAAAATGATAATGGTGTAGATTGTCCTTTAGTGACCCTCTACCAGGATTATTCAAATTGTTTTGATCTGTTGAAAAACACGCTGCCTGTTCTTATAAGAAAATAGTTAATACTTGAAGAATCTCCTTATATGTATAGACTAAAAATCTTTTATCAAAAAGTACATGTCCAATCTATGAAATTCTGCACCTCTGAATCAGCTTGTCAAATTCCAATATAATTTAGTAGAAATATTCCTTGTGTGACCATCTATAAATTTGTTCAAACCATATTGATTGGATGAAAAATAAGGAGCAATCAGGTGGTATCAGAAAATGGGCAAAATGACAAAATTTCATTCTTATGACAGTGCCTGTCAGATTTTAAGATAATTGTGTACAACTGCTCCTTCAGTGACTATTCATAAAATGTTTAAGCTATATTGATTGGTTGAAAGACATAGCAACCAAAGGGTATCAGAAAAAGGGTAAAATAAACTTTTAGCTTCAAATGACGATCTCCTAATACACTGCACCAATTTCAACCAAACATCACAGGAACGTTCCTTTGATTGACCTCTTTGTTTAAAGATATAAATATATTAGGGATATCAACGGTTACCGATATTGCTAACCGGTTAATCGTATAATTTTGTAACAGGGGACTCGGTTTAGATTCATAGACAATAAATATTCTCTTGCTTCCGGGTTATGTTATTATACCCCCTTCGAAGAAGAGGGGGTATATATGAGTCATTGTTTCGGGCTGTCTGTCTGTCGGTCGGAAGCCATATTTCTTACAAACCACTGGGTGGAATTCAATACAATTTTACATGAAGCTTCTATACCAAGAGGAGATATGCATATCCTAAAGAGGTTACAATTGCATGTTATTTTACAGAGTTATGGCCCTTTTACTTATTAAGTTATGGTGTAGGTCAAGGTGCTGTTTAGGGGGTATTTATCATCTAATCAGTGATAGTTCTAGTTGTTGCTGTTGTTGTTTTAACCCACATTTCCCGATCATGTATACATCAGGCTAGAACATCATTATCAGAACGTTTTCATTCATGTTATAATATCATATATAATTTATAAAATGTTAAAAACAGACGCAATCAATACTATAAAATATGATGGCTTAAACTGGTCGTTTCATATAAAAACGATATTGAATGATCTAGGTTTAACTAACTTTTGGCTAAACCAAGATCATCAAATAATTTAGTTATCTTTAATAAGACTATTTAATCAATATTTTCAAACTTGGTAGTCTAACATAAATAGCTCTCAAAGGTTAACTTATTTCAATATGTTTAAACATGAATTTAAATTTGAAAATTATCTAGATTTCAAAATAGACAAAAAATTAAAAATATGTTTAACTAAATTCCGACTATCATCACATGACCTTGAAATTGAAAAAGGTGGACATATCAATATCCCGCAAATAAATAGATTATGCACATTTTGTAATATGAAAACTATTGAAAGTGAATATCATTTCTTACTTATTTGTCCTCATTTTATAGACTTATGCAAAGAATATTTAAAATCCTACTATTAAACATGGCCAAATTTAAAGAAATTTGAAAATCTAATGATATCAGGAAACAAACAAACAATATTTAATTTTATGAAATATATTTTTCATGTGAATACACACAGGACCTCAAAGTGACCATTTCACAATCAAATTGGAATGTATTTTATATGTATTTGTTCTGCGTTGCCTCTCTACTTGTAAATTGTTAAAAGTATTGTATTATTGTATGACAAATAAAATTCTGTATTCTGTATAAGACATCAAGATTTAAAAAAAAAAAAAAAAAAAAAAAATCCTTTAAATAATCGTTAGATCAGCCACATATATTCGATTAACACTACAGAAACAAACGATCTTCAATAAAATTGAGTGTGGCCGTTTTCACAGTTATGTAAACACCCCCAATCGAGGTGTGAATAATTAATTAACTTCTAGTCAGTTACGTGTAACAAATTGAAAATAACAAAAGGTGAAACACAACTGTGTATATATTTTTGGCCGGATTGCTTAAGCAATTCCGGTCTATAGATTGGCGATGTTCGTCTGTCCGTCTGTCTGTCTGTCTGTCTGTCTGTCCGTCAACATTTTGGTTAAAGTTTTAGGTTAGGCAAAATGGTTAAAGTTTCTGGTTAAGCAAAATCTCAGCACAAGAAAGGGTTGCAAACTTGAAACTTTGCCTGAAGGTAACCAGTAACAAGTTCTATTGATTTCTATTGTTACTTTGACCTTGACCTTAGTTTGTCGATTTTCAAGGTCAAATTGCCGACAATCCGGCCTTACCGTCTTCAGCGGTTTCTTGTTATATATTTATCCGAGTACTCGTTTACTTGAATTACTAACCGATTAATTAAATAACATACGGTTAAGCGAGTAACCGATTAATCGCTGACAACTCTAAAATATATAGCCGCATCAAAAAAGGCAAAAAATGCTTTTATTTCTTCACCTGTATCCACTTGTCAGATTTCAAGATTTCATTTGTTGGAAATGTTCCATTGGTGACCCTGTACAGATTGTTCAAGCCATATTAATTGATTGAAGAAAATTCCAGCCATGGGGCATCAGAAAAGTTGTAAAATTACCAAAATTTATAATTCCATTCTTATTAAATTTCTTGTCTGATATCAAGATAATTAGCAGAAAAAATCCATTGGTGACCCGCTACATAATTTGTTTAAGCCATATTGATTGGTTGAAAAAGAAAGTCCCCAGGCAACATCAGAAGAGGGATAAAATGAGCTTTAAGTTTTAAACGACATCTCCTCCTAAATAATGTGATTGATATCAACCAAATTTCACAGGAGTGTTCCTTTGGAGGTCCTCTTTCAAATTTTTCAAATGTCCTTTACTGATAAGCTATTTAATTTACTGTGTCACTGTGTGTACTCCTTGCAATTTCATTCCCACTCTTGATCAAATTTCTCTGATATTAGCAGTTACACATCTTCTACTATACTATCACTCAAGTGACCCTTTCCCACATAAAATAAACTTGCAGCAGACGCCATCGAAAATATATCCGCACAAATATTGAAAATGTGAGTAAATAAAAGTATGATTAAAGAATAAAGTTGACCCTTTCCCACATAAAATAAACTTGCAGCAGACGCCATTGAAAATATATCCGCACAAATATTGAAAATATGAGTAAATAAAAGTATGATTAAAGAATAAAGTTGAAAACATTGTGGCAAATGGAGAAATTGCTCATCATGAACAATGTTTTCAAAAGTCCTCTGCTGCAGAGGCATCAGAAAACATCTATATGTGGGAGAATTTTAAAACATCAATAAGACAAATCCTATTTCAAGAACATCATCAACAAACAATACAAGACACCATCCAAAAAAGGAAAGATGTACAACTATATTTAGATCAATTGCTTTTATCGTATTACTTGATATTGTCTGAGGTTATCTTGAAGTGTTGCCAAAGTGTGATCTGGTTTGATTGCCATGAACTGCCAAAGTTAATCAGTATTATCAAGTAGCCTGCCTGCATGTGATCTGTGATCCCGTGCAGATAATGTCACATGAAGATATCCTGTTCTTCTTCTTAGAATTGAGCTCTAAGCCGTAGAAAAATGGACCTTCTGACATTTGTCCTTTGTGGAGTTATATAGTTCAGTCAATTTGTTCGAAGTCTTAACAGTTTTTCCACTTGTACATGACCCTACCCCACATTCCACCCATAAACTATGCAGCAGATGACTATGAAAACTCTGAGGTAAAAATAAAGAACATCTTTATAAATGGAAAAAAAAACCATATTGAATAATAGAGTTGTAAACATTGTTGCTTTAAGCAGAAATAACTCTCTGATTCCCAAAATTATTCTATCTCTATTCAATAATAATATTTTCATTTAAAAAGATTTTCCATATGTTTGCCTTAATGTTTCCAAAGTCATCGGCTGCAGACTTGATTTGTAGTATTTGGTAAAGGGTTGAAGAATGTTAAAATGTCTGCTCCAGAGATATCAAAAAGTGTCTGTATCAAAGAATGTGTTATCACTTTGAAGAGTGCATGGTGTAATTATTGGGTCATGGTGGTCTCTCTTTTTTATCCCTTTCCCTCATATAGACGCTTTCTGGCGCCTCTGCAGCAGACAGCATTTTAAAAACATGGCGACAAAAGAAGAAATTGCTCAAATTGAGCAATTTCTGTTTTTGTCACCATGTTTTCAACTCTATTCAATTATTGTACTTTCATTTAAAGGGAGTTTCAAAAAATAATTGAGTATGTTTTCAAAATCTACTGCTGCAGAGATGTTGTATGTGGGAAAGGGTAATTAGCACTTAAACAGTATAAATTTTCTTTGGAGAAGTAGTCATATTTTACCAATCTGAAATTCCTTGCTTCGAAATTAAAATGTTAAATCTAGAACACAGTAAGAGTTAGTTTAATTATAATATTTTGGGGAAAGGAGGTTTTCAAAAGACATCTGCTGAAAGGGTGTCAAAAGTTGTAGATATTGTAAAATTTGACATCATCCTGTCGCCAGTCAGATAGATATGAAATAACTAACAGATAACTTAGTTGTTTTGTTGTCTCAAGTGACATTATCAATTGTCATTATTTTCGCTTGATTGCGGCATGCAATAATAGTTATATGCTTGTCTCAACAAATTGGCAGGCACATGAATATATAGTGGTGCCATCATCTGTCCTTTATGTAGATGCGTTTGCAGCAGATGACTTTTGAAAACATTGTTTTATGCTACCTGTATCTGTGTGTGGGGTAGAATGTGTGCATCTTATTTTGATGTCTTGACTATTTCTCAACTACTACTGGCTGTAATTCGGTGAAACTTTATGGGAAGCTGTATTCAGCTTCACCTCAAATTTCTAGGAAGCATGTAGTCACTGTGTTGTCTGTTTGAAGAGTTCTCACAGATCACTCGGTCAACCAAGGTTATGGCCCCTTGAATAACAACTTTAATAGCTTTTCATAAAAACTTGCATTTTAATATTGATATCTTTGGAAATACATTTTTGTAGTTGTATGGCAAAATACAGATTAAATTTTAATATGGTTGATGTTGAATTGTTTGTTCTACACAAAGTTTCTGTTGGCCTTCATAAATGTCATTTTTATGTCAAAAATACTTAACCGTCATTTTATACCTGATATATCATATCTAACCCGCAAGTTCTATCCTAGAAATTCTCCTTGTACCCCTTACTGTATACTTAATAACCCACAATGCAGTGCGCATGTGGCCACAAAGGGCCGCGTGTTAGACTATACCGGAAGTCAACCACTTTTCAATTTCTAGGCTTCATTCAAGAAACAAGTAGTAAAAATTATCGTTCTCGATTTTATTACTGTATTCTTGTTGTTTTGAAGGCTTTTTGCTTTCGCTCGTTTATTTATTGTTCATCCTTATACTTGTGAATTCATTTGTTATTTGTTTACAGGTTTATTGCTGGTTTTGGTAGTCTTATCGTCTTTTTCTTTGCAAAATCGCCGATTTAATTTCTGACTTTGTATTTAGTTTTCATTGTTAACTCATAATAACTATGCCAAAGTCTAATAAGGGAGAACAGTTGCATGGCTTGTGTGGCCTTACTAAGGCTACATGGGACATGCACACCGAGTGTTTGAATTGTAGCAAATGCACACAAACACACCCTTGCACAGTTTGTGAGAAGTGGTCTTCGTTCTGCCATTTGAAAGAAGGCTGTGGCTCACATAGCACACACCAGCAAAAAGAGGAAGACAATTTCGAAAGAAGCATGATGAAATGTCTGTATGTTCCATCCGCTCAAAAGGCGGTAGCGTTAGAGCTGCACATGCTGCATCATGGCTACTCCACTTAAAGCTTCGGCTGTTCCTTCCGGGTAATCTGTGGATAGGCCGACTGCGTCCGGCTCCGGCGTTCAGCAGTCTCCTCTGATGGCCTCTGTGAACACTCACTCTCCCAAATCAGTTCACCAGTCGTATGATTGGTCACTGCATGCGTGGAGAGGTAGAAAAGGTGATTAGTTACCTGCCTACCAATGTGTCTCACGTGCCACCGGGCTTTGTGTTACAGTCTTCGGACTCTAACTCTCCGGTCACTGATAATCACTCTTCGGAGATGTATTATCAGAGGCCTGTGACTAAACACCCCACTCTTATGTATCGTCAAAGGAGAGTTTTCCACTAAAGGTTCCCCCTTAAGACAGTGATGCCTCATCCTTGGGACTTAGCGCTGCTCAAACAATTTAGGAAGCGAGGGCCCGATCGGGAGTTATGGTGGTGTCTCATGACGACCATTTCGCCGCGGCCCTTTCCTTACTTCTGAAAGAAGAAGGTGTCTCTTGTCCCGGGGTTAACCGTATATTAGAGGCTCTTGACAAAGAGATTATGCACCTTATGGCGCTTAGTTTACAAAGCACCACAGAGATGCTGTCTCTAAGACGAGATGCTGTTCTTAGCAAATCTACGTCTCTGCTTCTGTGCAGTAAGGACCAGCTCAGGGCTGCCCCATTAGCTCATAACCTTCTTTTTGGCGGAAGGGTTGCTTCGGTGCTGCTATGGTCTTTCAGGGACAGAAGTATACTGCAACTTCTGCAGGGTCTTTCAAAAAGCCCAACCCTCCAAAGAAGCAGAAGTTGTCAAACCAAAGGCCTAAGCCATATGGCTCTAAGCCAAATGCCAAGACTGGTTCTAACCGTCATTCATGTCCTAAACCTAGTAGTTCGAAATACAGTTCGCTTCCTAAGCCTGCTCCCTAGGGATGCATGCCTCTCTGTTGCGATGCCAAAGCCGAAAGTTCCTGTCGGGGTCTGCTGTCATTTTTTCTGGAGATCATTGGATTTTATCAGTGATAGAACACGGGTATTCAATCCCATTCATCTGCTCTCCTCCTTTGACAGCAATCCTAATCGATCTGTCCAGCCGGCATCCGGCTTTGTCAGAATGCAAAGAATGCGATAGAGAGGGTTCAAAACACCAATTCATGGGTTTTTTACAGTCGTCTATTTCTCGTATCGAAGAAAGACGGCCTTTGGAGGCCAGTAATAGATCTGTCTGTATTAAACAAATCTATCCCGACAGAAAAGTTCAAGATAGAGACTTGTTGCTCCATCAAGAATGCCATCCGGAGAGACGACTGGGCAGTCTCTCTTGATTTGACGGACGCTATTACCACGTTCTGATTGCTTCGTCTTCGCGGAAGTACCTTCGGTAAACAGGGAAGTGTTTCAGTACAGAGCACTTCTCTTCGGCCTCAAGTCGGCACCAAGAGTTTGGTGCAGTAGGACCCTTTCTCTGTATGCACGGCCGTCATCTGTTGCAATAATTTGACGATTGGCTCCTACACAGGAAGATCTCGCAGTTCTAGTCGACGATCTATCCCTAGCATGGCGGATGATACTGAGGTTGGGTCTTCTCCCCAACTGAGAGAAGTCGGATTTAATTCCTGCAAAGAATTCACCTTCATGGGGATGACTTTTCACACAGATCTAGGTGTGGTACGGGTACCCCCGGGCAGAGTGGAGTCTCTTCTTCGAGTCATCCAATCCTTCCTAGGACGGGAATCAGTAACCGCTCGCTCAGTTCTGTCCCTACTGGGATCCTTAAATGCAGCCGCAGATATGGTCGGTCTCGGCCGATTATATTAAAGGCCTCTTCAGTTCGTTTTGCTGTCCCTGTGGCGTCCGTTGTGGACTCACTGGAACAACAGATAGTTATGTCGGATTTCTTCAATCCCATCTTCAATGGTGGCTCAATCCGACAATCTATCTACAGGAAACCCCTCGGTTAACACCACCACTAGATCTGTTTCTTTTTACAGATGCCAGTGCTATGGGATGGGGGGGCTCACCTGGAACCTCTGGGTTTGACAGCCCAGGGTGTCTGTCAACGGAGGAGAGTTGTTTGCATATAAACAATCTAGAGTTGAGGGCTGTTCTTCTAGCACTCACTCAATTCTCTGCATCCGTTTCCAACACAACCGTTTTATTGTCGACGGACAATACTACTGTTGTTTCCTACATACGCAGGCAAGGGGGAACTCATTCCCATCTTCTATTCATGGAAACGTTGAAACTCCTTCTGTGGTGCCGGGAGAGGTCGCTTGTCATTTTAGTCAAGCATGTCCCCGGTCGCCTCAATGGTCACGCCAGAACAAAATCTTGCCTGCAGAGTGGACCCTGGATCAGACAGTGGACTACTCACGGTTTCCCCTGTTCGGGACACCTCTGGTGGATCTTTTTGCCACCAAAATAAATCATTGGTTACCTCTTTATGTGTCACCGATGTACGATCCAGCAGCGTGGGCAGTAGACGCTCTTCGGGAAGGCATTCTGTTTCAACAGCCAGGTCAGCGTCTTCACACTAACCTGGCTATGTTGCACCTTCACGCTTGGATGTTGTTCCGCCTCGGAGAGAGACAATTCTCTGAGAAAGTTGCCTCTCGTATCGCCAAATTTAGACGGTTTTCCACTAGAATCGTCTATGATGCTAAGTGGTCAGTCTTTGCAGATTGGTGTTCTGAGCGATTGGTCAATCCAGAGTCTCCCTTTGCGACCTTGTTAGCAGATTTCTTTCTGTTTCTTTTTGAAGAAAAAGAGTTAGCAGTTAGCACCGTTAAAGGGTATCGCTCGATGCTTTCTAATACCCTTAAGTTCAAAGGGGGGGAGAATATCGGATCAAATCCATATATCTCAGAACTTATGCGTTCATGCGAACTTGATAGACCTGTATCTAGGAGTCTTACTCCAAAATGGGACCTATCTTGTGTTCTCTGGTCCCTTTCTAAGGCACCATATGAACCATTGTCTTCTGCTTCTCTGAAAGCAGTTACTTTGAAGACAGTTTTTCTTCTATCATTTGCCACCGCTAGACGAAGAAGCGAACCTCACGCCTTCTCTGAAGAAGGCTTTTTTTAGATTCAATCAAACTGATAAATCAGTTTCTCTTCTATGTCAGCCGGTTTTTTTTGGCTAAGAACCAACTACCTATGGTAATTCCTGAGCCTATTTTAGTCCCTAGTCTCTCTAGGAACTGTGGGCTTTCAGACTTGGACAGGGTTTTGTGCCCTGTCAGAGCTCTTAAGTTTCACCTTAAGAAAGTTGAAAGTTCCAGGGGTTCTAGAAAACGTTTGTTTCTACCTTTAATAGGTAACAAAGATATTTCAGCTGCTCCTATCTCACGCTGGATATCTTTGGTTATCAAATCTGCCATACAAGAACTTTCCGATAGGGATATTTCCTTCCTTCGGATTCGTCCACATGAAGTTAGGGCTTTTTCTACTAGCTGGGCAGCAGTATGGCTTTCTCTGCTTTTTATCTACGCTCTCTGTCTTCTCAAGCAGAAAACTTAATCTCTTTGGGCCCACTTGTTGCGGCTCAAAGAGTAATAAAATGATAATCAGTAATTACCGGTAATGAATTCACAGTTATCTTTGTTAACTAAGAATCAGCACTAGTCAGATCGCTTCTTTTCTTGTAGTCCTCTCGGGGACAGTGTTCAACAATGAATTAGTGTAATTATGTGATTGGAATTCGATTACAAACCGAGGATTTCACATTCCTGGCTCATAAGCCTTCTTTGGAATTAAGTGTTGGGGATTGACGATCCTTCCCACCAATGCTACGAAGTCATCAGGTATTAAATGACGGGTAAGTATTTTTGACATAAAAATGAAGGTTTTTCAAAGTAAAACATATTTTTTATTAGAAAATACTTACCCGTCATTTCGGATTCCCACATCCCACCCCTCGTCATCACTATTTCTTGTAATTACAATATTGAAAAGTGGTTGACTTCCAATATAGTCTAACATGCCGCCCTTTGTGGCCGCATGCGCACTGCATTGTGGGTTATTGACTATACAGTAAGGGTAAGGGTTACGCAGAGAATTTCTAGGATAGAACTAGTGGGTTAGATATGATATATCAGGTATTAAATGACGGGTAAGTATTTTCTGATAAAAATCTTCTTTTTCTATATGGATTCAGATATTTCATAAAGTTTTAGTGGCGTATTGGATGACGGGCCTTAAAAAAAGCGTAGACTGACAAAAGGACATACATTTTAGTTCTAATACAAACTAGATTGACAAAGAAATTGTGTTAGAAAAAGTTTCTACTTTTTTGAAATTCCTAAGAATTCACCTGAAATTGGAGCCGAGCCCCAGTAGCTCAGTCGGTAGCAACGTGGCTGTCAAACCGGGGTTGTGAGTTTGAATTCCAGCTCGGCCAACATTCTTTCCGTCATTTGACAAAGGTCACTGTGACAAGCGTCATTATCTTTCCAATGACAGTTTTTGTATAAGAAAAAACAATGAGACATTTTGACACAGATTTGAAAACAGTGTAAGCAATTTCTTCCCTTTTCTCATCTTCTGCAGTGGTGTCAAATGTTCTCTCTATCAGGAGAAGTGTTCACATTTTTAGATCACCTAGAGCCAAAGGCTCAAGGTGATCTATTCTGATCACTTTTTGTCCGTCGTCCGGCGTTAACTTTTAGATTTAAACATCATCTTCTCCAAAACCACAGGACCAATTTCATCCAAACTTCACAGGAATGTTCCTTTGGTGGCCCTCTTTCAAAATTGTTCAAAGATTCCATTGAGAACTTTGGTTGCTGCGGCATCAGAAAGGGGGCAAAATGTCCAAACTTTAAAAATCTTCTCCTCTGAATCTGCATGTCAGATTCCAATATAGTTTGGTATAAATGTTCCTTTGGTGACCCTCTACAAAGATTGTTCAAGGCATACTGTTTGGTTGAAAAACATGGCATTCAGGAGACATCAGAAAAGGGGCAAAATGACAAAATTTGGAAATTCCATTTTTAGCTCGACTTTTGAAAAACGAGAGCTATTGTCATGACCCTGGCGGCGGTGGCGGCGGCGTGGTCGTCCGGTTAAGGTTTTTTGTTTAGCTCATCTTTTTTTTTTTCTCCCTATCAGTCGAGCGTCTTGTGCCGTAGGCGGTGCTCTTGTTTTAAGTTCTTGTCTGATATTAAAAAAATTGAATAGGGATCTTACTTCAGAGATCCTCTACTTAATTTGTTCAAGCTGTATTGATTGGTTACAAAATCATAGCCACCTCGCGTCATCACAAAAAGGGGTAAATTGAACATTTAGCTACAAATGACAACTCCTACCATTCCACTTGACCAATTTCAATGTTACTTCACAGGAATGTTCCTTTGATGGTCCTCTTTCAAAATTGTTCAAAGAGTTACATTCTGTGTAGAACTTTTGTTGCTGCGGCATCAGAAATTGAGAAAAATACCCAAACTTTAAAAACCTCCATCTCCATAATCCATTTGTCAGATTCAAAGATAATTTGGCAGAAATGTTTTTTGGGTGACTCTCTACAAAATCTGTTCAATACATATTGATTTCGTTGACAAACAGGGCAGCAAAGCGGCATCAGGAAAGGTGCAAAATGACAAAACTTTATAATTCCATTCTTATTAAAGTTCTTGTTAGATTTCAAGATATAAATGGCTTTTACTGATAAAATATTTCTTTAACTGAGTGTCCTCTCCTTGCAGTTTCATTTGAACTCCTGATCAAATTTTCACAGATATTTGCAGTTAAATATTTGCTTCTAATTAACTTTTATTCAGGTGATCGATTTAGGGCCATCTTGGCCCTCTTGTTTAAAATCTTCATTATATTATACAGTAACATCTCTTTTGCTATTAGGTAACAAAGAACAATTTCCTGTAGAAACCATTAACCTATCAACTGACATACAATCAGAAACCATCCCACTTTGCAAACAACTTAGAATGGAAAATCTGGACAAATTAAGGTTTACTTTTGGTGGAAAGTTGAAAACATTTGAAGAGAGTAGAAATTGCTCAAGCTTAGTAAACCGCTTCGGTGGTGTAGCGGTAGGACGTCCACCTCGGGTGCGAGTGGTTGCTGGTTTGATCCCCGGCTGGGTCATACCAAAGACTTGAAAAATGGTAGTAATGGCTGCCCTCTTTGGTGCTCAGGGTTGCGGGATCAGGATAAGACTGACTGGCCGGTGTCAGGATATATGGACCAATAGTACTGGTAACTTACCAATCAAATGCCGTGATATAACTGATTTGTTTCTTAAAGTGGCATCAAACACCAAACTATCTTTAAATAAGTCTTAGCAAAAAGTATTTACCACAGTTTTCAAAAGTGTCTGAATTCTTCTTTATGAAGAAAACTACTAAGATACAGTTTAATTATTACTGTTAAAGCTATTTTCTATCACACATTGAAGTTAAAATCATCTGAAGAAATTTATGGAAAAAATTGGGACATATGAAATAAGCAATATAAGAAGAGAGAATTTACTGTTTATTGACTGGCAATGTTTTTAACAATGACTTTCTTCCTAACTTTGATTGGGAGAAGCGTAAGCTTGCTAACCCTATGGTTTGTATAATGTTGTCTAACCTTTTATAATCCTGAATTTAGAAAATGAACTTGTCCAGCTTTGCATTTGGAAGAGTCCATTTCAAATTGTAGGAATATCAAAAAAAATATATTGTGTTGGGCTGCCAGAAGTATAGATCTGGGGTGAGACACCGGTGACAAGGCTCTTTACTTTCATAATACTAGTGACACTGGCTTCAACAATTGGTTGCAGCAGTGAAAGGGCTAATTACTTTCACAGGAAGTGGTGAACTCATAGGGGAGTGTATGATTCATAGCATTCTGTCCGTTCTTTTCTTGATAGAACAAACAAAAAAACACTTACTTAATTAAATATTTGAAGAGTTTTCTGCTTTAATATTTATTTTTGTAAAAATGAAAACAAATCTAGAAAATAGGACAATTTGATTTAAGGGATAAAGATATTGTAGTAAAAGGGGAAAATGCTCATTTTCAGCAATTTCTACCTCACAATGTTTTCAAAACTTGTCTACCGCAGAAGCATAAACAAGAAATATCTTTAAAAAAGATAAACGGCGATCAATATGAGAAAACACTAAGAAATGGAACATTCGCATATGATTTGATATTAGAATGACAGAAAACAATAACGTTAAATATGTAATATTTGGTTTATAAATGTTTTAATTCATATATATACTTTGGTTTTGATATGAATGAGAGAGAAAAAAAAAGAAGCTTGCCCCTGCCGGGAAGCGAACCACAGACCTTTCACTTGACAATCCATGTCAACATCCATTACACTAGCGCGACATCACTTTAAATTCATTCAAGGCCGAGAATCAATCACATGACTTGAGATTACGCGAGGCTCCCAAGAGGTGTATTATGTAACACAGTTGTAAGTTTCAAAATTAATTAATATTTTGCTCTTAAATATTATATTTCATACGTTTTCACTAATTTTTTTCACTGAAATTTATTTCTTAAGGAAAACAATTAAAGGTTAGTATGCAGAACATTTCATTTTAAAACTGAACTATGAACCAATCAAAACGTTTCATTTCCTTTATTTCTTCGACATTATTCATTAAATACAACATTTGATTGGTCTACAATCTAGATCATTTGTTTAACATCTAGGTCAAAACCCACGTTAGTCAGCTACTCGCCGAAAAAATTATCTTTTGACAATTTGGGCTTTGTGTGGTTTCCAACAGTTCTTTCAGTAATATCACCATTGCCAGTTCTCCAATTCATGGCCTACTTACTACAGAACAGACTAGTATTCCCATGCAACTGATAGCCTCCACAAAAGAGACCTTTTTTCACCTATGGTGGACAGCAGAAAATGTTTTCAAAGTTAACTGCTGCCTAGTATGTGAACCCTTTCCCTCATATAGACGCTTTCTGACGCCTCTGCAGCAGACATCTTTTTGAAAACATAGTGACAAAAGAAGAAATTGCACAAAACATGCAATTTCTCTTTATGACACAATGTTTTCCACTTTTTGTCATAGGTTATCCATTCAATTATAGAGATTTTCTACTTTATGTCAAAATACGTTCAAAGTCGTCTGCTGCAGAATTGTCGTATGAGGGAAAGGGTTAATTCTGTAACTGATACATACAATCAATGTCTTGCTGCAGATGACTTTTTAAAACAATGTTGAATAATTAAAAATTGCTTGAAATATGCAATTTCTCTTTTTAAAACAATGTCTTTGTCTGTATTGAAATACTACTTCACATTTAATGTTGTATTCATAGATAGTATTAAGAAGAGTTTGTCTGTTCTCAATTCCATACAAACAACTTTTCCAAAACCAATAGACCAATTTCAAAATAATTTCAGGAATGTTCCTTAGGTCGCCGCCCTCTTTCTCAAAAAAATAAATCAAATAATTTAAATAATTTAATTCATTTGAAAATGAATTTAGCACACAAAGTCATATTCTTTGGGTGATACTCTTACCAAGAAATTATTCAAATCCATTGAAAAACATTGACATCAGGGGTTGGGGCTTGTTCCTTATATATACATATAGTGAAAATATTATAAAATCTTCTTTGACAAAAGAATTGGCCTGATTTTAAAAAGAATGTTCCTTGGGTGACTCTCTAATAGAATAATTCTATTCTGATCTGATTTAATTGGGCAATTTCTTCTTTTGCCACAATGTTTTCAAAATCGTCTGATACAGAGGCGTCAGAAAGCTTCTACATGATGAAAAGGGTTAAGAGGGTAACCTAAGGAATATTTATGCTGAATTATCTTGGCACCAGACAAGCAGGTAGAAGAACTAAAGTATTTTGGCATTTTTGATGCTGCAGTGACCAAAGTTTTTCATAGAATTTTTAAAAATCCTTTATCAATTTTGAAAGAGGATCACCAAAGGATCAATCTTGTGAAGTTTGGTTGACATTTGCATACCTAGTGGTTTAGCAGGTGATATTTGTAGTTAACAATAAATGAAAGACAGAGGTTGGACAGAAAGTGATCCCAATGCAAATCCATTTCCCTCAATACACTGTAACCACTGTAACTGCATCTAAAAACGTCACTGATTTCATTGGACGGTTTACTAATACATGCCCATTTGAGGCAATTTGTCCAGTTTTTAGAACACTTTTAATCAAACGTCCGTCTTGTCTGGTTTCAGTTCCAGATACACTGTGTCTTCTGGTAGTCCAAGATGCACTATCCCTCCGAGAAGTCCATTTTCGAGAACCAGATGTTAGACTATCGGTTCTCCGTCTAACATTATGTGATAAATAATCTTTACTTCCTGTAGAAGTGATACTGGATTCCCGTGAGATTATAAGTATATGTGTCTGATTAACTTTTAACTCGTCAGCTTTTGGTAATGTTACATTTTCTGATGTGTGTGAATTGCTATCTGCTAGGATAAGAGGGTTGTTTTCCTCACCAGCTGCAACTTTCAGAGCGGTGGTTGTTTCATGGAACACATTACAGTCAAACTCATGTCTTTTGAAAAATGCAGCCTTATTCATACTTGCTGAACATCCCTGAAATAGAAAACATAGAAGGCAAATTTAGCAAACTCTCCTTTTCCCTTCGTTTCAACCCTTTCCCACATACAAAAAATCTGCAGCAGACGACTTTGAACACATTTTGTCAACAAATAGAAAAACTCAATAATTGAATGGATGACCTAGCTATGAATAAAAGTGGAAATGTGTTCAAAAAGCTGTCTGCTGCAGAGGCATCAGAAAGTGCTATATTAGGGAAAGGGTTAAGGTCACCTGACCAGAAGGCTTATTGTGATCTGTTCTGATCACTCTCTGTCTGTCTATATGTCCAAATTACGCACTTGGTCAGAATTCAATATAACTTCACAAGAATGATTGATACAAAGCCTAGTTGTACATATTGTGGGCGTGTTGCACTGGAATTATTTTTAAATGAGTTATGGCTCCTTGAATTCCTCATAGATAGTTGGTCTATAGACATTTCTTGTGAACACTATTTCTCAGCAACCCTTGGTCAGAATTCAATATCACTTCACAAGAATGATTGATACCAAGCCTAGTTGTGCATATTGTGAGCGTGTTGCACTGGAATTATTTTTAAATGAGTTATGGCCCCTTGAATTTCTCATACATAGTTGGTCTGTAGACATTTCTTGTGAACACTTTCTCAGCAACCCTTGGTCAGAATTCAATATAACTTCACAAGAATGATTGATACCAAGCCTAGTTGTGCATATTGTGGGCGTGTTGCACTGGAATTATTTTTAAATGAGTTATGGCCCCTTGATTTTCTCATACATATGTATATTGTCAGGCACCAGCTGGGGGTATTCATCACCTTCAGTGATATTTCTAGTTTGTTTTATTTTCATTAACCCTTTCCCTCATACGACAATTCTGCAGCAGACGACTTTGAACATATTTTGTCAAAAAATAGAAAATCTCCATAATTGAATGGATATATCCTATGACTAAAAGTGGAAAACATTGTGGCAAAAGGAGAAAATTCATGTCTGCTGTAGAGGCGTCAGAAAGCATCTATATGAGGGAAAGGGTTAAAGGTTAACCCTTAACTGCTTGCACACATATTATACAGCAGACGCTATTTGCCACAATTTGTTCAACTCTATTCTATAACTTTCATTTATGAAGATTTTCCACATTTTGCCTTTATGTTTTCAAACTCGTCTGCTGCAGATTTAGGGTTTCAAGGGTTAACCCTTTCCCACAAATAGACACTTTCTGACACCTCTGCAGCAGATGAAAACATTGTGACAAAAGAAGAAATTCCTTTATTTTCAATAAATATACCCTCATTTATAGGGATTTTCTATATTTTTGTCCACATGTTTCCAAAGTCGTCTGCTACAGATTTGTTGTATGTGGGAAAGAGTTAAGTACTTATAATGTACGATGTAATCTCAGTAAAAATATTTTAAATACACTGATTAGATAACATATAGACCCCCCCCTGTCTCTGAACTCTATCTCATATACAGACAAATATTTCTTATGCATCAAGAGCAGATAAACTTTGACACCATTGTATTAATAAGGAGAAAATTGCTTTCATGAACATTTTTCATCTTTTTCTCCATAGCTTACTTTCTAATCAGGAAATCTGACTTAACTACCAAGGTATTATTTTGAGCTCACCAAAGTACGAAGTGTGGGGGCAAGCATTCCAGTATTGTTATCACTCACCGTCCGACGTCTTCATTGTTTGTCTGTCTGTCCATCACAGTCCCTTCATATTTTCCTACAAACAACTTCTCCTCCAAAACAAAATTACCAATTTCAAAATGATTTTACTGGAATGTTCATTAGGAGGTCCGCTTTAAAATGTGTGCAAAGAATTTAATTCTGTGCAGTTCTTTGGTTACTGTGGCTCCAAAAAAGAGCGGAAATTACCAAAGATTTAAAAGTCTTCTTGTCCAAACATTCTAGCGCTTCTTTAAAATGATTTCTGATTAAGTTTGTTCAAATTATTCCAATCTAGTTAAAAAACATTGCGACCGAGGACAGAGCTTGATTGTTTATTATGTTTATTGTTAAAACTTATATAATCTTTTTGTCTAAAAGTACTGGTCTGATTTTAAAATAATTTGACACTAATGTTCCTTGGATGATGCTCTATCAAGATTGTTCAAGTTATTCTGATCCATTGATTAACATGGCTACCAGGGGCTGGGCTTGTTTTCCTAGAATATATATATCGTGAAAACTACAAAAGCACTGGCCAGATTAGAACATAATTCGGCACAAATGTTCCTTCGGTGACCCTGTACCAAGATTGCTGAAATAATTATGATCTGTTGAAAAACATGGCCACCAGGGGTGGGCTTTTTTTCCTTAAACATATATAGTATTATTAAATAGACATAATGTTACAATAATGTTTTCAAATGCCACTAAATGCAGATGAGTCTGTATGTGGGTAAGGGTTAAACGTACTGGAGTGTCCATGGAAAGTATCAGATCATCCCTAAGTATCCCTGGACAATTTTACACCTAATCTGTATCTCCTGAACCCTTGATCAGATTTTTTAACAAAAAAATACAATGAGTAGTTGTGCAGAGAGATTACTATGGGAGGAGACATGATTTTCACATTTGGAAAGAAATATAACCACATCAAGTAAAGTATGGAAATGAGCAATTTTTCACAGTAGTCGGCGGCATATATTGTTGCATAGCAGGGCTTCGGAAGACCTATATTTGCCGGTTTGGACCAGTTTTTAACACGCCAGACGGAATTCAATCTTAAATCTTATAAAAGAATGGGTCCAGATATTTTCATACATTTCTCTTATACCTACGCTATATGTCACTAACGAAAATACAATCAAATCCTAGTTAGTACACAACGTCTTCTGACACCCTGACCGTGACGTAAACAAGATAATCGCGTCCAAACTGTGACAACAGTGTTTGCAGCTTGTTAATTACGAGTTGATCAGTGTAACCAATTTCACTGGACCGAATAAGATTTCAAAATTGCATAGAATGGGTTATTTTGATAAGAGAATTCTTGGACAACATTTTTAGCAAATAACAATGTAGATGGTTACACATATGTACTGTAACTCTTTTTGTGAAGCCTGTGCCAACAGTTTAGCCCCAGGTCATTCAGTGTGCAGTCTGACCAGGATCAATACTTATGGCTGCTCAACTAAACATTTCTATCTTGATATTCCTAGAATTTGCAATAGAATCTTCCAAAAGCAAAGCTGGACTTTCCATTTTAAATAATTTAATATTTAACCCTTTCCCACATATAGACGCTTTCTGACGCCTCTGCAGCAGACGGCTTTTTGAAAACATAGTGACAAAAGAAGAAATTGCACAAAACATGCAATTTCTCCTTTTGCCACAATGTTTTCCACTTTTTGTCATAGGTTATCCATTCAATTATTGAGATTTTCTATTTTTTGACAAAATTCGTTCAAAGTCGTCTGCTGCAGAATTGTCGTATGAGGGAAAGGGTTAAAGGGCTGATATTGATTGCACAAAGTTCTGTATAAATAACTGATAGCAGTTTTGCTTCAATCAACTTCTCCTCTTTAACAACTTTATTAATTTTGATGAAACTTCATAGGTAGAATCCTCTCAATATCCTCACCTTAATGACTTTAAAACTGTTTGATGCTAGCAGAATTCTGGTTACCATGGCATCAAAAAGAAATACTCAGGATCTTTAACAATGAAACATTTTGGCTGATGATTTTCACCTACTACCAGATTATTCCGAGCCCTGTTGATTGTCAAAAAACATTGCCCCAAGGCATTTAAAAAATCTTCCTGCTCAAAACAACTTGGCCTATTTTCTAAATAATTTGTAGAATTCTTCTTTCGGTAACCCTCTACCAGATCCTTTCATGCCAAGTTGACCATTGCCATTCCTAATTTTAAATTGTCACAGTTTCAGATGGACAAGTTGACATAAGCCTATAATAGTGACCCAAAAACTTCAACTTTTCCACTTGTCTAGGTCAAAAAGACTACACGACAAAGCGAAATTAAAGGCCTTATGTTGAGTTGTTGTTTTACTATAAAGTTGACAAGTCAATGATGAAAACAAGCTCTTATAAACAAGCCATGTGCATCCAGTTTAATTCAAACAAGGTTTACTAATAAGCTATGAAATGTGACTTACAGTTGTGTTCAAACTTTGAACATTTCCTGCATTATTGCATTTTTTTTTGTTACCTGTGTAATGGAATCATTAAGTCTTCTGTCATCAGTCTGTTGCACTTTTGCTTTATGGATAATTAGTGGGCGACACATTTGTTTCTTTGAACACTTGTGAGCTATATTTCTTTTCCTGTCATGTTTTCTGAAGCTGACCTGTACAGAGATGTTAAAGGCATTTCTGTTCGGGGATAAGGATTATCTTTGAAAGATACCTACCATTTTGAGAGCTCTTTTTGTAGACAGTTTAATAATTCCTCTTGAACAGTTCTTCATTTAAAATAAGGTTTGTAAGTTAATCCAGTTTTTAAACACTAGAGAATACACAATATGTCCCGCACATGTAAATCATCTTTCATCTCTACTTAATTCAATAAACTATATTTGATTGTTGTCAATATTTAACATGTCCTTGCATTTTCCCCAAACACATAACTTATTGCACATGGCAAAGGTGCATTTTGTTTTTTCTTGTTTGTTCAGTTTTGATAACCAAATTCATCAGCTCCATCATACATCTTTTTTAGGCTCCTTGTTCAGACTTTCCTCTCAACATATATATTGATTTTTAACATTTAAACCTGCAGTGAGAAAAACATTGTTACAGTAAATCCTTTACTTTTATAGTTATTTTCCTGAAACTTCACAAATATGATTTTTAAACATTGATCTGATCATGAGTATGTACATCCAAATGTATTTATTATAGCTATGCTATGGGAAAAACCTTAACACTTAGATCGACCACAGCTTCTCTGTGTTTTGCCTAGAGCGAATCTAGGGGACATTTTCTCACCCAAGAAGGGTAAGAATTAAAAGAATTAATAATTGCTTAACCCTTTCCCTCGTACAACAATTCTGCAGCAGACGACTTTGAACATACTCTGTCAAAAAATGGAAAATCTCTATAATTGAATGGATAACCTATGACTAAAAGTAGAAAACTTGTGGCAAAAGGAGAAATTGCTCGTTTTGTGCAATTTCTTATTTTGTCACTATGTTTTCAAAAAGCTGTCTGCTGCAGAGGCGTCAGAAAGCGTCTATATGAGGGAAAGGGTTAAATTCCTGAGACAAATAGATGCGTTACAGACAGGGTAAACAGTAAAAAGAATCACATGATAAATTCACTCTAGTAAACAGGGAGTTTACCCGGTTATAATCCACTGTTAGTTCTAGTAAATCCATATAAAAGCATGTATTAAGAATCATATCCATCACCGTTCTAATTTGATTAAGTAAGAAGTTATAATTATTCTACAACATCTATTTATGTCTTGTTATTCTATTAGCATTGTGACTTAGTATTCCTTGTGGGAAATATAGATTAACTCATGGTCTGATCTTTCTGGGGTTATGTTTTTTTACCCATTTCTATGTACAAAAGATCTGAAGCTGAGAAAGAAAGTATAAGTATATTTTGAAATTGAGAAGAAAAATATGAATAAAAGTGTCAATAGTTCCATATGATTTGAAATTTCTTTATTTGCCAACAATGTTTTTTCAAAAGTTTTTTGTGAAGCTGTTAGAAAAGGAAACAGATTAAAGGTTTAAGTCTTATAGGTGCCCGATCTCATGAATTAATCCTTTAGATTAGATCATTCTGACCTCTTTCCCTCATTTAAATATCTTTTCAATTTCTAGTTATGTGACCAACTTTGAAATCCACGTCTTTTCTCCTTTTCCCAATTAATTTTCAACTCTATATAAAAATTAAAAAAATCCATGTTTTCAGATGTGATAACCATTCTCTTAAATGTTTCTAAGGTAAATGACTAAAATATACTTTGTTAACTCTTTCCGACATATAAACGCATCTGCAGCAAATGACTTTTGAAAACATTGTGGCAGAAGGAGAAATTACTCAATATGAGCAATTACTCCTTTTGCCACATTGTTATCAACTTTTTGCAGTAACCATACTTAAATTTTAAGAGATTTTCCATGTTTTTGCCGAGATGTTTTCAAAGCTGCCTGCTGTAGATCTGTTGTATGTGGGACAGGGTTAATCATCTGTATACATACTTTTTATCTACTAAGTTTTCATGGATACAAGTGCAAATTTATCCAGAAAATGAGGGAAAGGATTTGAATCACATAGATCCAATTCAAACATTGAAACACAATCTATAACCTAATAAATTATTTCACCTGTAAAATTTGTGTTTAATAGCAAATCAAATATAGCCCATAAACATTCTATTTCTTTCTATAATTCAATTAAACTGTATGTGTTTAAAAAAATCTATGTTCCGTCACTTTGATATCGGTGTATCGGTGTATATTCACGACTCCTTTCATTGGTCACAGATTAATTTGGAGCATGCTTTGTTGATTGTTGATCTTATATATCAAAAGGTTGAACTAGTTCAGGTCACATGACCAGATCTGTGTTAGATAATTTCTCCGTCTGGTACATGTATTGACACACCTGTATGTGGCCTAGGAGTGGAAATAATCCTCTTTCTAAGAAAAGGGGGGGGGGGGGGGATCTTAACAGGCAGACAGAGACTACCATTGGTTTTATCGTTTCTCCGTTGCATACACATATTGACGCATCAGCACCTGAAAACTTTAAAAAAAAAACACAGTGGGGATAAAGAGAACTTGCTTATAACAAGCAATATCTCGTTTTCCTTTAATCTTTATCTCTTAATTATCCCCCGCCAGAGGAGAGTGGGATATTGGTTTGGCATTGTCTGTCTGTCCTCCGGTCCGTCCGTCTGTCCATCAGAAATCATTTCTAATGCATATATAGTTTGATGTATTTGATTAAAACTATATGGAGATGTTAACCACTATAGGAAAATGTCAGATCATAATGGCAAGTTTCACTAAGATTGCCTCAAAACTCCAGAGTTATGTCTAGTTGAATTTATATTGAAGTTGTACTGTATAAAATTATAATGGTTTATATTAGAATTACCTTGTGAACACTCTACAGGCCACAATGAACATTGAACATCCGATCTTCATCAGAACTTTCATCTCGGTCAAATCCTAGTGACACTCTTAACAGAGTCATGTGGGATAAAACATAAGGTCACACAGTCAATTTTTTTAGAAAAAACCTTATGAACACTCTAGAAGCCTTATTTTTCATCTAATTATCATAAGGCTTCATCAGAAGATTCATCTCCATTAAATCTCAGTCAGATTCAAAACTGGTTCATATAAAACCAACATTGTGGACCCCGCGTAAAGTATTGACTCGGATCAGCCTAAGCATGCAGCACATACTAACCCGGATAGACACTTTTCACCTCCTGTGGATTATCTGTTTCAGGAATCTTTACTCTATACCCCTGAGAATGTGTCGTCCCGGATTTAGACTGCGCAGACTGATCTTGGTTGATACATTACGCAGATACCATATTGTTGGTTTTCCTGTGCTCATATGTCAAATGCAAGCTTGATTATACTTTCATTTCTATGTGCATGGTAACTTAATCTGAACCTTATTTGGGGAGAAGTGATGAGTTTTAGGATGTTCAGAATCAGATTTAGTTTAAACCCTTTACCTGATACACATTGTATTGACTGATTCACTTTTAAACATAAAATGATATATCTAACTGAGTTGAACATGGAGATGTTGCTCATTTTGAGCAATTACTTCTTTTCCATGAAAGTTTTCAAATGTTGAAATTTCACAAGAATTGGAAGGCTTCTTTAGTTAAACTAACTCTTTCTTCCCATAAAGAACAAATATGCAGCAGATGACTTCAAAAATATTTGAGGAAAAGTAGAAAGGCTCTTTATATGAAACTATAATTATTGAATTGAGTTGAAAATATTGTGACAAAAGAGGAAATTGCTCTTAATATTTTTAAAGGCCCTCTGTTGCAACTCTTTATGGGAAAGGGTTAATCAATGTTGCATAAGAATTTTCTTCCACAACGAATCGCATAATTTCTCTGAATTCCCTTTTTGGTTCTTATCCAACTCATTCAATTGACTTTAACCCTGATACTGGCAACTTTTCATGCCTCTGTAGAAAACTTTGTCTGGGAAAGGAAACATTGCTCATGTAGAGTTTTTTCTTAATGATTGTTATGCTGTCAAAAAAATGAAACTGTAAACAGTATTTGTATCACTTCTGAGCCAGAGGCTCAAGTTGAGCTATTGTGATTAGTCTTTGTACAATTTTGCAGCAAAGTAGTCTGCTGTAGATGTGTCAAAATGATTAAGTGGTGGGAAAGGGTTAATTCTTCTTCTATTTAATTAACCCTTTCCAGATTTTTATCTCCTGCCAAAGGCGGATACGATATTGGTTTGATGTTGAGACTAAGATTGCCTCAAAAACACCATTTTTTTCCTGTTGAACTTATATTGTTTTTTATACTGTGTATCAAGTTTGTATCTGTGACAATTACCTTGTAAACACTGTACAGGCCACATTGAACATCAAATCTTCATGAACATTCATCATAACTCTCATCTCAATCAAATCTCGGTTAAACTCTAAACTGGTTTACATGGGGGTTAAAAACTAGGTCACTAGGTTAAATTTTAGGAAGACATTGTCAACACTCTCTTTTCATCAAATCATCATAAGGGTTCTTCAGAATATTAATCTACATCAAATCCAAGTCGGATTCAACACTATTTCATATGGGGGTAAAAACTAGGTCACTAGGCCAAGACTCACTAGAGGCCACAATTTAAATACAATCTTTATGTGAAATCAACGGAACTTTCAGTCAGGGTTAACGTTTGGTCATGTATGGTCCAAAAACATGATTTTAGAAAAAACCTTGTGAACACACTAGTTCAGGAACTGGTAAATGATGGTGGTCCAAGCATTCTTTTACAATTGTTAGCTCGCCTGAGCACAAGGTGCTCAAGGTGAGCTATTGTGATCACATTTTGTCTGTCGTCTGTCCGACGTCCCTTCATGAAAGTTTATCACAACATTCATCTCCATCAATTCTTGGACAAGTTCGAAACAGGGCCTTATGAGGTCAAAAACAGAATGTTTGTCTTTATGATATGTAGGCCAAGTTTGAATATGGGTCATGTTGGGTCAAAAAGTAGGTCACTAGGTTAATTGAAGGAACATTTTGTTAACACTCTAGAGGCCTAAATGTATTCTTCAGCAGCTTGAAATTTTGTCAGAATGTTTGTCTTAATGATATGTAGGTCAAGGACGAATATGGTTTGTTTGTTAACACTCTGGAGGCTGCATTTTCATTTTGAAAATATTGAAACTTTGTCAGAATGTTTGGCTTGATGATATGTAGGCCAAGTTTGAATATGGGTCATTTCCAGTCAAAAACAAGGTCACTAGGCCGAATTAATGGAAAATCTTGTTAAAACTCGAAGAGCCAAACTTTTTGCCTCAGCAGCTTGAATATTTTTCAGAGTGTTTGTCTAAATGATATCTAGGCCAAGTTTGAATATGGGTCATATTGGGTAAAAAACTAGGTCACTAGGTCAAATTGAAGGAAAATCTTGTCTACACTCTGGAGGCTTCATTTTTAACTTGAATAATTGAAACTTCGTCAGAATGTTTGTCTTGATGATGTGTAGGCCAAGTTTGAATATGGGTCATGTACAGTCAAAAACGTGTCACAATGCCAAATGTAAGGAAAATCTTGTTGACACTCTAAGATCCAAATATTTTTCTTCAGCAGCTTGAAATTGTATCAGAATGTTTGTTTCAAGTTCGAAAATGGGTCATATTGACTCTAAAACTAGGTCACTAGGTCAAATTGAAAGAAAATCTTTTAAACACTGTGGAGACTGCATATTTTATTTCAGCAGTTTGAGACTTTGTCATGTGTTTTGCATTAGAAAACTCATGACTCAGGTGAGCGATCTAGAGCCATCATGGCCCTCTTGTTTATTTTTTGCAGGGGAACTCAATTAAATCTCTGATACAGACAAGTCTGGATACTTATGCAGCAGACAGCTTTTGAAAATGAGCACATTTTCAGCTTCTCCTGCGATGTTTTCAAATCTACATCATTATTTTCAAATATCTAAATGTTACAGTAGCTCTCTGAAAGCAGACAACTCTGAAAATATTAAATTAGGAGAAGAATTTTTAATTTTACTGAGACTTTAAAAATAGTAGTAATAGCTGCCTTCCTTGACGCTCAGGATTGGGGGGTTAGCATTATAACGGACTGGCTGGTGGAAGGATAAATGGACCAGTAGTACTGGTAATTTACTCAGGAAACAACGTGATATAACTTAAAAATTATTGAAATTTAGTTTAACTTTTGTTTCTCTTTAGCTGTGTTACTGACTCCAACCAGAGAACTGGCCATGCAGATTACTTCAGATGCCAAGAAATTCACAAAATCTCTGGGGCTAACAACTGTGTGTGTTTATGGTGGTGCGGGAATTTCTGAACAAATTGCCGAACTCAAAAGAGGATGTGAGATCATTGTGTGTACACCTGGCCGAATGATTGACATGCTTGCAGCCAATAACGGTATGAAAGTTTTTTTTGCTCTAGATAATGGGCGTATCTTATGTGCTTACATCCTTAAATAGAATCCCCCAAACCCTTACAGAGGTTTCAACTGAGAAATAAGGAAGTTATTGTAAGGTGAAGACAGTTTACTTTATTTACTTTATTAGTCCTCTACCAGATTCACTGGATTGGACTATAGGTTGACCAGCCATCCACTCGGGTCCGCTCAGGTTTGCGACTGACTGGCTGGTGTCAGAAAAAATGGACCGGTAGTACTGTTAACTTACCCAGAAAAATTGAGGCCATAGGGGATGTGGTAGTTTTTCTTTATATGGTGAAATGATTATTCTATAATAAAATGTATTTATGTCTACTCATGTTAGCGATGTAGGGCCATCATGGCCCTCTCGTTTCAAAACCTGTATGTGTAGCCCCATTCATATCCTGTTTCTTTAAGTGGTGCTATATAAGAGAAATGCAAATAAATTGAGAGACATTGTCTTACTTCAAAAAACTTACTTCTCAGTTTTGATGAGTTGATTTAAACTCTAATTGCAATGTAAGAGACATAAAGTCTGATGAAGGTAAATCTGTAATATTCATAAACATGTGATTTTTTTCGTATGCAGAACTGAATTATTATTTTCTCAAAGGAATGGTGTAAAAAATGTATGACACATTTTGATATGTTTGCAGGAGATGGCTTTTGAAAACATGGTTGAATAGGGTGACATTTCTGAAAACAAGACAAATTGCCCTTTTTTTGAGTAGAACAATCAAAATGTCTAACATTAAAACCTCAACCCTAAAAGCTATGCTGTCCTGTGGCAGCTCTTGTTATAAGTCAGTAGTTGGCGCATCTGCAATAGTTGACTTTTGAAATATTGAAGCAAGAAGAAATTGTTCATAACAATTACGCTAATGTTTATTAAGATTTTCCACAGATGGTTTCTAAGTTGTCAGCTGCATATTTGTTTTACATGTACATATGTATGTGGGAAATAATTACAGAGTTATTACTCATTATGTTTACTATGTGTCCTGTTCTCTTTATACTGATTTACATAATAAATATATTTTATCTGTCAATATGATCTTGTCAGATAAATCTGCTGAGTCTCTCACACATGCGGTGTAATCCCGTTTAATTCTTTTGCATAGACAGAGCTTTAGAGACATTTTGGATGAGCTTTGTTATTTCAGCCCAGCACCAAGGGTATCCAAATGAGAGGATATGTTAAGGTACTTCATTTGGCCAATGGTATTGCAGGAGTATTTGTTTTATATGATTTTTTTTTTATATGTTTAAGACGTTAAAAGATGTTTGAAGTTGCCACTTCATCAGTTTTTATCTCAAATAGCTGAGGCGTGGATTCATTCAAGCTATGTTGATTTGTCAAAAACATGGTCACTATGAGGCTGAAGAGGGAAGGTTGCTTTGCCTGATCTCTTTCCCACATACTGATACATTTTGATACATCTTCAGCGGATGACTTTTACCACATTTTTATACTCTCTGTTCAATAATTACTCTTTCATTTATTTTTGAGTATTTCATTTTTTTGCATAGACATTTTCAGTGGTCTGCTGTAGATTTGTTGTATTTGGGAAAAGGTTAACCCTTTCCCTCATATAGACGCTTTCTGACACCTCTGCAGCAGACGTTTTTTTTTAAAACATAGTGACAAAAGAAGAAATTGCACAAAATGTGCAATTTCTCCTTTTGCCACTATGTTTTCCACTTTTTGTCATAGGTTATCCATTCAATTATGGAGATTTGCTATGTTATGACAAAATACATTCGAAGTTGGAAAAGGTTAAACCAGTGGAGCAATACAGTCCTTCCTGGGCCTCTGGTTCATCTGTGAGACTGTCAATACACATGCTTGTCTGGACATTCATTGTTTGCATAATTATGTAATAGGATAATATTTGTCTGACTCACTTCATAATATATTTCTATTCTGTAAACTCTTTCCCATATACACCACATGATCTGCAGCAGACAACTTTGAAAAACATCTATATTGAAACATGGAAAATCTCTATAAATGAAAGTATAATAAATAAAAAGAGTTAAAAACATTGTGGCAAAAGGGCAAATTTCCTTAATATATAAGCAACTTCTCCTTTTTAACACAATCTTCCAAAAGTCGTCTGATGCAGAGGTGTTGAAATGCGTGTTTATGTGGGAAAGGTTATACCAGACAGGCTGCTCTTTTACAAATTCCAAATTGTAAGCACCTGTAATAAAGTTGATTGAAGGCAGTGCAGAAAACTAGGCAAAGAATTACTTGCTTTTTATAGGCGTTTCAGCATGCACTGAACATTTCCCGTATGCAGGAGCCTTGTTTAATGTTTTATTCCATTTCTAAAGTTTACTTTCATTCATAGACATTTTCAATATTTTCCAAATGCAATTTCAAAATTGTCTGTTGCAGATTCTTTCTATTGTAGAAAGGGTTAAATGTTTGTCTATCTGGACTATTTCTTAAAATTTCTTAAATGTATAAGCTGTGTATAAAATATATATTAAAGTCATAATAAATTTTAATGTTTACAAGTACCCTCCTGGCATGTGCTAAAAAACATGCAAATCCAACAAGAGAGCCATTGCATGCAACTCTTGTGACACATGGTACCATATCAAGTACATGATAGTGCTTAGCAGCACATCAACCACGTCAGTGGTGTAGGGGTAGAGCATACACCTTGGATGCAAGAGGTTGCAGGTTCTATTCCAGGCAGGGTCATAACAAAGACTTTAAAAATGGTAGTAATGGTGTTCAGGGTTGATAGGTTAGCATTAAGACTGACTGGCTGGCTAGTGATATAGCTGAAACATTGTTGAAAGTAGTGTGCATTGGGAAGGAACCACTGGTTATAGGCTCGCTATATAGACAATCAAGCACTTGGAAAAACTATGTAACCAGATCAGAAATATCCAAAGATCAACCATATGGATTGCTTAATACGCCAACCTTCCAAACATAGACTGGGATAGAAATACCAACTATAATCAGCAAATAAGTCAACTTCTACCAAAAACTCTATATGATACAACCTTTGAATAAACAGTCAATTTCTTACAAATGTAAGCCAATGCCTAGATTGAGTGATCATGACATTTTTTCCATAGAGGCCAAGGTTTTAGCACCTAGTAAAGGCAACTACAATTGTTAAGGCATCTTTGGAAGCGAGAAAACATAGAAAACATGAAATCACTGGTGCACAGTTTTTCTTTAAATTTACGCTTGAAAACACCCCTGACACCGACATAAACAGACTATGGTGGAGATTATTCAGCATCTTAAGAAGCTATTGACTCCAAGATGTTGTCATCCCGCCAAAACCAGTCCTGGATTACCCGCGAGTTCAAGTGACTGCCTAGTAAAAAAGAAAAGGGCATACCATAAAGCCAAAAGAAGCGGAATTGATCAAGAAATGCAATACTTCAAGCAGTACAATCAACTGATATTGTAATGACAAGGTCACACCAGACACAGACAGAAATCACAAGAGGCTCTATTCCTACATCAACAGCAGAAGATGTGGCAGCAGTGGGCTCCCCCTCCTGAAGAGAGATCCTGAATGACCAATTCAGCTCTGTTCACGAGAGAGGACCTTCTATCCATGCCCTCTATGTCTGACACCCCTTCCCCAAAGATGAAGATATTCACCATCCATCCCTATGGTGTTCTGAAGCAACCTAACCTCTATATGGCACAAGGACCTGATGGAATCCCAATGTCTTTCCTGAGAGAGAGTGCAGAAAAATATCCCCCTCGCTCACCCCCTAGTCTTCCAGGCCTCCCTACAGCAAGATGAAGAACCCTGATGAATGAAAACAAGCCCTATTTACACCCATATTCAAGAATAATGACAAGAGTTCTACTGGAACGTATCGTCCACTGCAAAGTCATGAAGTACCTTGACACCTACAAACTTTGTCCGATTCTAAACATAGTTTCTGAAAAAAACGGTACTGTGACAGCCAGTTCATTTTCACACTACAAGACTTTATGATTGAGAGCAGATAAATGCCATACTACAGGACTTGATGATGGAGAGCAGATAAATGCCATACTACAGGACTTGATGAAGAGAGCAGATAAATGCCATACTTCTGGACTTCTTGAAAGCTTTTGACAAGGTACCACAGCAGCGACTCTCTATAAAGCTATGGCACTACAACATCACTGGGAGCACACCTTGGAAGTCTTGCAAGAATGGGCTGGGGAGTTGCCACTAGCTCTTGTTCATAGTTCATAAGCGATGATAATCCAGGGTTGAACTTGAACTATATTATATGTACATGTATTGCTCCCAAACGATCTTAAAAGATATATATAATAAGGAGAAAAAATTGTTTTATGTAGAATTATAAGTTTACTTTGTTTTTTGTTTCAAGGTCGTGTTACCAATTTACGACGATGTACCTTAATAGTTTTGGATGAAGCAGACAGAATGTTTGATATGGGATTTGAACCTCAGGTAAGTTGTCCTTGTAGTTGCCAAACAAGATATTGCTTGTTTTGTGCCTCCAAGCATCCTGCATATATTGACATGGCACATGTGATGCAAACAGTCAATTCATTTGGACTAGATTAAGATACCACTTTACCCATGCCCATAAATCTGACCCATGTCACACTTTGAGGTCAGACTTTGTGTCTCCTAGCATTATATATGCTCTAGTCCAGCCATGATAGCTCTGTAACAGATCAAGCGGTTAAATTATGGTCCGGCCATTCATTCTTTCTGATTGTCAAAATGGATTGTGACTACCACCAATAAGCTTAAAATTATATGAAGGAAGGTAGTCAGTTACCTTGGAAGAATGTTATATGAAGTTCTGATACTAGAAAACACAAGGATGATAGATGAACTGGTGCATTGATGTAAATCATATACTGCTGTAAATGATGTTAAATTCCAATCAATTGTATTAATATTTCATAGAATTATGTACATGCTTACCAACCTTTTCTCACCCTTAACCCTTTCCCTCATACGACAATTCTGCAGCAGACAACTTTGAAAGTATTTTGTCAAAACATAGAAAATCTCCATAATTGAATGGATAACCTATGACAAAAAGTGGAAAACATTGTGGCAAAAGGAGAAATAGCACGTTTTGTGCAATTTCTTCTTTTGTCACTATGTTTTCAAAAAGCCGTCTGCTGCAGAGGCGTCAGAAAGCGTCTATATGAGGGAAAGGGTTAAGGGGAGTTTTATGAACTCAAATTGGAAGATGTTTCGTTCGAAGAAATTCACAGTGGTTATTTTTTACAATAGAATGGATTTTAAATAGCAAGTCAGGAGGCAATATTTGAAATACTTATCAGAAAGGCATAAAAAAATGCTTATTTTCTAAATGTTTTCATCAGAAAGGCATAAAAAGACTCATATTTAGATTTTTTTCTATTCATCAGAATATTTTGAACTGTATTACCACATTTAAGTACTATTTTGGCAAGTTTTCAAATCTTTTCCACTGATATTAAAAACTTTTTGCTTTGTTGGAAAGACTTTAAATAATGATAGTAATGGCTTTCCCTACTTAAAGCGGAAGATTGTGGGGTTAGCATTACGACTGATTTGCTTGAGTTGATCAGTAGAACTGATAGCTTACTTAGACTTAAGCATGTCTTGAATATATTGAAACCTTGTCAGAGTGTTTGTCTTGATGATATCTAGGACAAGTCCGAATATAGGTCATGTCAGGTCAAAAACTGGGTCACTAGGCCAAATAGATGGAAAATCTTGTTAACGCTAAACGAGCTGCATTTTTAACTTGAACATGTTGAAACTTAGTCAGAATGCTTGTCTTGATGATATCTAGGCTCTAAGTTCAAATATGGGTCATTTTTAGTAAAAGACTAGTTACTAGGTCAAATTTGAGAAAAATCTTGTCAAAGTGTGTGTGCCCATTGTGCCCATTAGTTAAACTTGTATTTTCATCCTATCTTCATGAAAGTACATGAGAACATTCATCTTATTCAAATCTTGGTCAAGTTGGAAACTAGGTCACTATTTCAGAACCTGTTTCATGTGGGGTCACTGGTTTAAATTCAAAAAACACATTGTGAACACTCTAGATGCCACATTTTTCATCTTAATGACAGTTCATCAGAACATCAGAAACTTGTTCACATCTGTTCTAAAATTAGGTGATCAGGTGAAATTTGAGAAAAAAACCTTGTGGTCACTCTTAAGGTCACATTTTTCAACCAATATTATTGAAATTCGATCAGAACATGTAGGTAGGCCACAAGGTTTAAATTTCTCCTGAACTGCTAACCGGATTTTGTCTAAACTTGCTAGGAAATATCCTTGGTAGGGCTTTGTTACGGTGGATATCATAACTAGTTCATGGGAAGTAAAAATAGATTGTATATCTGGAATTTTTAAAAGTCTTCTTGTCCAAAAGTCCTGGGCAAATTTCGAAATAATTTGGCTCAAATGTTCCTTGGGTGAGCACTACGTGCTATTGTTCAAATGATTCCAATCCATTAAAAAACATGGCTGCCAATGGTCAAGTTCTATGTGTGAACTATATATTCTACAGGAATGACATTGGTTAAAAAGTGTGTTGTACTGTTGAATGCTTCTACATCAGGCATATTATTTATGGATCCTGATATGAGATTTTCAGTCTTCTACTTGTCTAAAGAAAAGTTGTCTTCTGCAGTGGCTTCTTATGTTGACTGTAATACGGATAGAATTTATTCACTTGTTCATCTTATTTTTAGGTTATGCGTATTATTGACAATGTGCGTCCAGACAGACAAACTGTCATGTTTTCTGCAACATTTCCTAGACAGATGGAGGCCTTGGCGAGAAAGATTTTAAACAAGCCTGTCGAAATACAGGTCGGAGGTCGAAGTGTTGTCCCCATGGATGTCGCTCAATCTGTGGTAAATTATATTTTTGATCTCATTTAGCAGCATAGGCTGTTGATCCAAGGGTTGTGAGTCTGAAGCCCAGCTTGGCCGACATTTGACAAAAGTCACTGTGTTAAGTGTCATTCGTCTTCAACCAATAGGCTCACAGTCTATTTGAAAAATCAGCCCCTTGCTTTGAGTACTGGTGTGATATCCAGGAAACACATTGGTGAACTGGCCGCCATGATATGACTTTCAAACATAATTTGGTCCATCTTCAGCAAATGACTTTTGAAAACATGAGCAATTTCTCCATTTGTCACATTGTTTTCAACTTTTTCATTAATAATACTATCATTTATTGTTCTTGTACGTACGTCGTCGTGTTAAGAGATTTTATGTCGGAGGATTTAACAAAACTATAACAGACAAATTAATTAGTTATGTGGAAAAGAGAGTAAGGACATTGAAAACGATGTGATTTCATTTAAATCATGCAAGTGATTTAGAAATATCATGGTCCTTTTGTTTAAAATACTGTTGAATTTGCTCAAGATGAGCATTTTCTCCTTTTCTCACAAATCATAACTGCATTAAATTAAATGACCAATTTTCAAAATGTTACCCTTTTCTCTAAGATATTTTCAAAGCAGACAACATAAAAAATATCATACGAGGTAAACATATTTAACT
This sequence comes from Serripes groenlandicus, assembly GCA_031761405.1. NCBI lineage: Eukaryota > Metazoa > Mollusca > Bivalvia > Cardiida > Cardiidae > Serripes > Serripes groenlandicus. Next base: position 41,431,851 of record JASEVX010000004.1, read on the forward strand.
ACATTATATTAACAGAGCGTATTGGATGAGGACCAAAAGTTTTTCAAGTTACTAGAATTATTAGGACAATACCAAGAGATGGGCAGTGTGATTGTGTTTGTGGACAAACAAGAGAATGCAGATGAGGTGATGAAGGAACTCATGACACATTCCTATCCATGTTTGTCACTGCATGGAGGTATAGATCAATATGACAGAGCTAGTATTATCAACGACTTTAAAAATGGGGATATTCAACTTTTGGTAAGCTATTGTTTTATTACAGAATTACTGTGCTCTTGCACTGAGGCCTTAATAATACTTGTCAAATGTCAATGAAATTTTACATGTGCTTTCCCCTTTATGGGAATGATGTATATCCACTGTCATTTTATAAATTATGCCTTTTAATTATCTCAAAAGCTACTGAGGTAAACTTGTTTTTCACATGTCAATGAAATTAAATATGATCTTTCACCTTGATGACTTTGATTAATTGCCAAAATCATGTCATGACATTGACCAATAGATAATACGAAATAACATGAGCCAAGTTATTTTTAGCTGACCAGAGCATAAAGTGCTCTAGGTGAGTTTTTATGATCGCCTTTTGTCCATCGTTCGTCGTCAACATTTGCTTGTTAACACTCTAGAGGCAACATTTTGCATCCAATCTTCATGTAAGTTGATCAGAACATATCTAGGTCAAATTCGAAACTGGCCACTAGGCCAAATTTAAAGAAAATCTTGTTAACACTCTGGAAGCCGCATTTTTGGCTTGATCATGTTAAAACTTTGTCTGAATGTATGTCTTAGTAATATCTATGCCAAGTTCAAATATAGGTCATGTCAGGTCAAAAACTAGGTCACTAGGCCAAATTTAAGGAAAATCTTGTTAACACATTTTAAACTTGAGCATGTTGAAACTCTATCAGAAAGTTTGTCCTGATGATATCTAGGCCAAGTTCAAATATGGGTCATGTCCGGTCAAAAACTAGGTCACTAGGCTTTTTTTTTAAATTTAATGAAAATCTTGTTAACACTCTGGAAGCCACATTTTTGGCTTGAGCATGTTGAAACTTTGTCAGAATAGTTCCGCGTTTTAAACTTGAGCATGTTGAAACTTTGTTGAAATGTTTGTCTTAGTTATATCTAGGCGATGTTCGAATATAGGTCATGTCAGGTCAAAAACTAATCTGGTTAACACGCTGGAAGCCACATTTTTGGTTGAGCATGTTGAAACTTTGTCAAAACTTCGAATATGGGTTTGGTCAGATCAAAACTAGGTCACTAGGCCATATTGTAGAAATATCTTGTTAACACTATAGAGATCACATTTTTTACTTGAGCAGCTTGAAACTTGAAGTCAGAAGGTTTGTCCTGATGATATCTAGGTCAGGTTTGAATATGGGTCATATCAAGTCAAAAATAAGGTCACTAGGCCAAATTGAAGAACAATCTTGTTAACACTCTGGAAGCCGCATTTTTGGCTTGAGTATGTTGAAACTTTGGCAGAATATTTGTCTTTATGATATCTAGGGTGAGTTCGAATATGGGTCAGGTCAGGTCAACAACTAAGTCACACACTAGGCCAAATTGTAGAATCATCTAGTTAACACTATAGAGATCGCATTTTTGACTTGAGCAGCTTGAAATTTTGTCAGAAAGTTTGTCTTGATGATATTGCCATTGGCGCTGAAAGAGTCTAGTCTTAAATAGCCCATTCTCAGGTGATCGATTCCAGGGCCTCATGGCCCTCTTGTTTTTAAATAACTGTCAACACTTGTTCCCCATCATTACTTCCATCAACATACAAGAGTACATAGCTCTGTTAAGGTTTTAGTAAGAATTAATGCCATTTTTAGCTCGACTTTTGAAAAAACGAGAGCTATTGTCATGACCCTGGCGTCGTCGTCTGTTTTCTCCCTATCAGTCGAGCGTCTGTGCCGTACGCGGTGCTCTTGTTATACTTAGAATTTTGTTTTTGTCACCTACCTTGGTAGGTTGACACCTAAAGATCACTTCTCTGTCCGCCTTCATGCTTTCAGTTACTGACTTATTGGCAGGCAGCACACACATGTATGTTCCTTTGAACACTGTTATGTTAACTTAACCCCTCCCCCTTCACATAAACACTTCAGTTTGAGCTTGACTAGGATGTAGATAGTGAATTCAAAGCAGGCATGTTATTTTATAGACTCCAGATAGTGATATCAACAGATGGGTTCAGTAACACGATTATTGATTTCTAATTTGGAGGTATATTAATCCTCTGAGATTCATTATGTAGTAGGTTTTACAATATACAGAATGAATTTTATCCATGGAAAGAACCAAAGAAAGAGTTCAGTAGATGAGGCGGTGTGTCGTGCTCAAAACTGAGGGCTGTACCTCAAATGTCAAGGTCACACTTAGAGGTCAAAGGTTAAAATGAGAACTGTTTGATAGGACTGTACCTTGTCAGGCTCACATCTCAACCATGCATCATAGGATTCCCAAGTTACTGGGCACACATGTTCACCATGATGAGGTGATATGTGGCACTCAAGACACAGGCTTGTACCTCAAAGGTCAAGGTCACACTTACAGGTCAAAGGTCGAAATGTTTGATAGAACTGTATCCAAAATGTATGCAGTGAAATGCTGTTTTTGTCCAAAAATGCACATACAATACACAATGTGCGTCCTCGTCCTTTAGGGGACTTTTGTATTGCTTGCAATACAACATTAACTTTTCTTTTTTTTAAAACTAAAATGGCTTTTTATCAATATTACCATTATTTATAAATCCAAAGTGTCTATTTAAACAAATCCCTTTATATGGTGCAGCATTACACCAACTTTCGTGGTATTATGCAAACTTTTGTGAAATAGAATAATTGTTTGTTTCAGTGTACAGATATACACTACAGATAGGGACATCTAAATCAGACATGTTATTTTTTACCCTACAGATAGCGACATCTATAGCAGCAAGAGGACTAGATGTTAAGCACCTAATACTTGTGGTAAACTACGATTGTCCAAACCATTACGAAGATTATGTTCATAGATGTGGGTCAGTAGAAAACATTTGTCTAATCCTTTTATTGAATTTTAGATAATTTTTTTGATGTAGATGACTTTTGAAATCATTGTGGGAAAAGGAAGAATCACTAAAACTGAGCAGACATGCTATGTTTTCCTATACCAATATTGGAAGGGGCATATAGTGTTACACTCTGCTGTCCTTTCCTTCTAGGAGTCATATTACAATGATATTTTGTGGGTTGTTTTATTATGACAAAAAACAGCAACTATATTTGATAAGTTTTTCAGTCAACTGCTATGGCAGGAAGATACTTGACGTACATCTGTCCATAACACTGTACTGTTTACATCACCTGAGCCTAAGGCTGAAGGTGTTGTTTTTTTATCACACTGTCCATCATTGTCTGTCTATTGTCCATTTTTAACTTTAAGCTTTAAACCATTTATCCTCCTAAGCGCATGGACCAATTTGAACAAAACTTCACAGGATTGTTCATTTGATTGACCTCTTTAAAAAGTGTAAAAAGATTTAAATTCTATGGAGACCTTTGGATGCTGCAGCATCAGAAATTTCCCAATCTTTAAATTTATAATTTCTTTAACAGGCGGACTGGTAGAGCAGGCAATAAGGGTTTTGCACATACATTCATAGTTCCGGAGCAGGCTCGCAATACACAAGACATTATCAAAGCTTTAGAACTTTCTGACACACCAGTACCTCAGGATTTACAAAAACTTTGGGACGATTACAAAGAGAAAGCAGAGGCTGTAAGTAACTGGATTATATTTATCTTTTAGCTCATCTGAGCACTCAAGTTGAGTTATTGATCGCACCTGCTGTGTAGCATCCCTTGTGTATCAGTCAATATCTTCTTCTCTGTAACCAGTCGGTCAGTTGGGATGAAACTTTTCATCAAACATTCTCAGAAGGTCCTCTCCAAAATGCCTTCAAGTTTAATAAATCAATGTAGAATTCTGGTTTCTATGGAAATTGAATGAAAACACTTTAAAGATCTTCTCCTCCCAATCTGGTATGCCAATTTTCAAATTATTTTACAGAAATGTTCCTTTGGTGCCGCTCCACCAGATTTTTCAAGCTATGTGGATTTTCTTAAAACATGCCTGCCAGGGGGCAGTGTTGTTTTACCTTATTCTTATACGTAGATATAGTGAAATTTAAAAAAAAATCTTGTCCTAAAGCACCTGCATGATTTGAAAATAGTTTTGCACAAGTATTCCTTCAGTAAACCACCAACTAAGAATGTTGAAATTATTTGGATCCATTGAAAAAGACATATTCATCAGAAAAAGTGTAATCTTAACTTTAATCTTCAAATCACATCTCCTAATCCTTTGGACAAATTTCAACGAAAGGGGCAAAATGGCAAAACTTTATAATTCCATTTTAACCAAAGTATTTGTCTAATTTCAAAATAATTGAGTTGCAATGTACCTTCCTTCAGGACACCCCCTACTTAATTTGTTCAAGCCATTGAAAAGGGGTACAATTAACTTTTAGCTTCAAACAAGATCTCCCCCTATACCTGTGACTGATATCATGATAATCAACCAAACTTCTCAGGAATTTGCCTGGGTTCCCGCTGGCGATCGCCATTGTCGCAAATGGCGCAGAAAATGAAAAATTTGCGTAAGAAGTTTCTTAATTGCGAAAATGGTTGGCGACAACATATTTCGTAAATAGCGCCGCATAATAAACTGGTATTTTATAACGGTTCCCGATTTTTCCTTCGCCGCTTATAACCGCAGTACAAACGTCGATAAACAGTATGCAAATTACTCGAGCGTGTGTAGTCTGTACACGGCAATGTGTTGTTTATCACAGCAGGTGTTGACTGTCGAGTGTCCTTTAATCTCCTATAAAAATCGATAAAGGGATTAATAAAGGGTGCTGATCAAAGATAGAGTATAAACACGTAACTGTGTTAAACAATTTGCTCGATATGCCCAGTCATTTACACTTGCAAACCACAAGACTCCGAGAGTATGTTATGCTAATGAGACACATTTACGATGTCGGCTGCTTTTGATAACGAGTATGTTAACAGTGTGTAAGTAAAACAACGGCTTTAATTAGAAAGAAATATTCAAACTTAAATAGCAGCGACACCCCCCACTTCTTCTTTCTTTGTATAAAATGGAGATAATTTCGCGGAACTTTGACAGTTGTCATTATGGCTTCGAAAAGATCATTTGATAGTTTGGAGACTATTTGTCAGTCACCTACATAAAAAAAAGCCAAATTGTGTAGCGATCTTCATAAAAGATTATTTAAAGAAACATGGAAAATTGGAAATACTTGGCTTCGTTATGATGCTTCTACAAAATCAATGTTTTGTGAAATATGTGTAAAATCCTGTTTCAACAGTGGAATGTGAAAGGGGGTTTAGTCGGCAAAATCTAATGAAGACCTCCCTAAGAAACCGTATGTCCATTAACACTGAATATTGATGGACCAGATTCCAAAGATTATGATTTTAGCAGAGCTTTCAAAGTTTAGGCCAGGCAGAAAAGTAGACGTATTTTAAGTGTTGAGAGTCTAAACAACACTTTGTCATGTAAATAACTGTGAACATTACTGTACTTGTTTATGTCTTATGATTTTTAATATTAATATAATCATAAAGATTAATAAAGTGAATTATATAGTAAGATCATTGTTATTTGTCTATTTTCTGTTGAAACACTGTGGTAAAAGGAGTTATAGCTCAGTAGTATGTCAAAAAGTGTCTGTGGAAAATCTGGCTCCAATAGTGGCTCCAAAAGTGGCTCCAGAATTTTTCATTTGGCACCAACTTTTCTCATTTGGCGAAAGTGATGGCGCAAGAAAAAAAATGTCCAGGGTGAACCCTGAATTTGCCTTTGATGTTCCTCTTTCAAATTGTTCAAAGATTTCGTTCCTTATTCCAAATATCCTTTATAGCTGTTTCATTTACAGTGTCCACTCTGTGCATTTTCATTTCAAATATTCCCCGATAATAGCAGTAACACATTTGCTACTATAGTATCAACCATGTGATCAATTAAGGGCAATATTGGCCCTCTTGTTGGCAATTGATCAAAGGTTAGTATTACGAAGTACCTTTCCATGTGCATTCAACCACTGTGATAACGACCTTCCTTGCACGGTTTCCGTTTTTTGACAAAGCTTATGTCGCAAATTCATGAAAATTCAAATTTTAAAAAAATTAATGATTTTGGGTCAAGATCTTGAAATTTTGTCCTAGTGAATTCAGACAATGTTACAATAGTCTGTTCTTAAAATTTAGAATATATTTCCGAAGTATTTGTTTTATTTATATTACTATTTGTGAATTTATTATAAATACTAGTCCGTAATACATTCTTTATCTGCTTCATGGTAATTTGAAACCATCAAATAGAGTAAATGTTGTACTAAGATGGTTTAAATCCACTGCTCTTCCTTTTTTAGCTGCATTCTGCAGCAATGTTTCTACCTGTAAAATGCAGAATTCTTAATTTGTAGATTATTCTTACGCATTTCAGGAAGGTATAAAGGTAAAGAGTAGCAGTGGTTTTCATGGTAAAGGATTTAAATTTGATGAAAATGAAGCTCAGCTTTCAACGGACAGGAAGAAATTACAGAAAGCTGCTCTTGGTCTACAAGATTCAGATGATGAAGATCCTAGTGCTGATGTAAGTAATTTGTATCATATTCATGGCCTACTGCTTATTATGGAAAACTTTGGACAATTCCAAATAGGAAACTTTGATTGAACAGAAATATGCTTACCCTTTCCCTGATATAGACATTTTTTGTGACACCTGTGCAGCCATTTGAACATGTCCTGTTGTTTTACAAGAAAGAGTGAAAGATTGCTTTAACCCTTTCCCTCATATAGACGCTTTCTGACGCCTCTGCAGCAGACAGCTTTTTGAAAACACGGTAACAAAAGAAGAAATTGCACAAAATGTTATCCATTCAATTATAGAGATTTTCCATTTTTTGACTTGTCTGTAGAAGGGTTAAATGTCTTGATCCAAGTTGGGATGTTACTTTCTGTCGTAGAAATATTCCTAGGGTGACCCTCTTTCAGATTCCGTCAAGCCATGTTGATTGGTCAAAAACATGGCCATCAGGGGGCGGGGCTGTTTGAAGATTTAATTTTTGCCCAATGCCTAATGGCCGTGGAGCGATATTGGGCCTCTTGTTAAAATCATCAAATTTTTATAAAAGCTTTGTGAACACATAAGAGTTCACATTTTTCATCCAATCATCAGGTTTATTCATCTTTATCAAATCCTAATCACATAGAAACTGGTTCATACGGGGTCGAAAGATGGGTCTCTGTTTAGTTTAGGAATTGGAATACCAAGATGGTCCAAGTGTTCTTTTTCAATTCTTAGCTCAACTATTCAGAGAATATGAGAGCTATTGTACGCACCCTGTTGTTCCAAGCATAACAAATGTAGTCTCTGGAATATTTGAAGAATGCTATGATATAAGTGTTTAAAACATTGTGGGAAAAAAGAAAAAGTTGTCTGCTGGAAAGGTGTCAAAAATCCTCTGTATTGAGAGTGATAAAGTCTTGTTTAATCAACAGATCAAAATGTCAGTTTAATTTTCTCTCTAATTACAGATCGATCAACAGATAGAAGACATGTTTGCTAGTCGAAAGCGTGTTACAGATGTGGCCAAACCTCAAATGCCCCAACAAGTAAGTACTTATAGACTAGTCGACTTTATTACAGTGGTTTTTCAAATTTGGAAAATATAAATATCTGATACTCTGAAAAATTCTAGCTCGAGTTTGACTATTTATGTCACCTGAGGTCATGAATTTTTCTCTAGTATAACTTTGAAAGGCAGCTTTTGATTGACATTTTCTTGTTGTAAAGAATACCATACCTGTTCAGAGTGATAAATCATGGAAATATTTCTGGCTGTGACAAAGTAGGGAAAACAAGACTTTAGTGTTGCCTTTCTGGCGGCTTCAAACATTTGCGTTTAGCTCAATGTTTTTTCTCAATAAGTACTGCTGGTTTCAAACATGGATCAGATTAACATCTTCACATTTTATGCTGAGTGTGATCTTCTTTTTGGGGTAAAAAAGAATTCTGGTGGATTTTGAGAATTGGACAATTATGCTTATAACCAAAAGATAAAATTCTACTCTCAAACTAGCTACTGTGTGGGGCTTTTTTGCCCAAAATAGCTATTGGTTAGGACTATTTTGGCTCCTATAGCTATGGTGAAAATTTTAGAAATGTTCTCCTCCAAAAGTATGAAGCTAATTGTCAAATGAACTTGTAAAAATGTTCCCTTTGGTGACCCTCTATGAGATTACTTCAAGCTGTGATGATTGGTCAAAAAACATGATTTCCAGAGGGGATTGGGTTTATATGGCTGTAGTGAACACTTTGAAATTCTTCAAATTTTCAAACAATTTTGTAGAAATGTTCCTTTGGTGACCCTCTACCAAATTCCTTCAAGCCATGATGATTGGTCTCAAAACATGGCTGCCAGGGGGCGGGACTGTTTTGCATTATATGGCTTAAGTGAATTTTTCACAAATATTCTTCTCCTTAATCCTTTGGCTGAATTTCAAATAATTTTGTAGAAATGTTCCTAGGATGACCTTGTTGCAGTGAAGCCTGATTTTAAATTGATTTGGAACAAGTGTTTCTTAGGGGACACTCTAATTCGATTTTATTGGCCAGATTGCTCTAGCAATTCCGATCTATAGATTGGCGATGTCCGCCCGTCTGTCTGTCTGTCCGTCAACATTTTGGTTAAAGTTTCAGGTTGAGGCAAAATCTCAGCACTGGAAAGCGTTTGAAACTTTGCCTGAAAGTAACCAGTAACAAGTTCTATTGATCTCTTTGGTTACTTTGACCTTGACCTTGGTTTGTTGATTTTCAAGGTCAAATTGCTGACAATCCAGCCTTAACGTCTTCAGCGGTTTCTTGTTATTTCATTTAATGATTTAATTTCTCTTCTCAAGCAATCATATAAACAAATAAAAAATATATTTATGAATGTATATTTATACTTTTAGCAACCTGTTGGTGGAGCCCTAATGACAGCAGTCCCCGCAAAGACTGCAGCCAATAATCATCAGAAGCTTGAAATAGCGAAGAGAATGGCAGCTAAAATTAATTTCAATAAAAATTTAGGACAGGAGGCTCCGGATATTACTCAACAAGCAACCAAAGCTATGTTCCAAGATGGCGTTTCTGCTCCACAAGTTGCAGTAAGTTAATCCTTAAGCTAATATGATATTTCTTTCTGGTTGTTATTTTGAAAAGAGTTTGCAGAAAATGTATCTTTCTCGTAAATTTCTCTTTTTTGTACCATCAAATATTTTTGATCCATGCACTTTTCTGAGTGCCATGGCCACAAATGGAACCGTTTTGTTTAATTTGGCTAAAATGGTAACATTTAAACTACTAAAGATGTTGCTTTGAAACTTGGGACTTTTACTATTCATCATCAGGTGAATTCATGATGTAAGAGCCATAACTTTTATCACACATTTTGTATACATTATGATCCTTTATCAACAATACTTTTGATTAAATGTTGTGTTTAGGGCACCCTTTCTCCTAATCTATGTATGCAGTATCAGTTACTCCCCTTTTAAATAAAACAACATCAGTCTTGGGACTAGCTTTTGAAACTCTTTTTCCATTATGTTTTTCAGCTCTCAATCTAAACATGCACTTTCAATTTTAAGATGCAGAAAGTTTTCAAAGCACTGAAAATTGCATGTCAGTAATGGTTAAATTGCTTTATTTTTCAGTCTAAAACAATAGCAGAGCAGATGGCGGAGAAGATCAATGCCAAACTGGGTTACACTCCTCAAGCGGAAGAGGACCCCGAGAAAAATGATCAAGAAACATTCAAGAGATACGAAGAAGAACTGGAAATCAATGACTTCCCACAAACTGCAAGATGGAAGGTTACTTCAAAGGTTGGTCAACCCGTTCACATATTCAGATGAATTTCATCACCTTGAGACACAACTTCTAAGGTCTATCAATCAGTTGGAATATGAGAAAAACCTTATTCTCTGTTCCACAATGTTTTCAAATATAGGGAACACTTCTAATAGTTGATGTTAAATGAGGGGTAAATTATGAGTTCTTCATGAGTAACTCTAAAACCCCTTTGTGATGAGGTGGTAGAGCGAGTGCTGGAGGTTGTGGGTTTGATCCCCGGTCAAGTCATAACAAACACTTTAAAAATGGTAATGGCTTTCCCTCCTTGGCGCTCAGGATTATGGGGTTAGCATTCAGACTGATTCGCTTGTATCAAGATAAATTGACCAGAAGTACTGATAGCATACCTAGAAAATTCAATAATATAAGTGAACAGTTATTGAAAGCGGCGTAAAACACCATGCAAACAAACTAAAATGATAGTTTACACAGTTATTGTAGATTGTGGCGTGTTTTCAGCTGATGCTACTGTGGGGATATTTCAAAATGCTCACAATAATTAAGTTGAAGAGCAGACAATACTAGCCAAATTTCTTTAGTAAAGGGCGTAACTCTACAGTGTCTGGGAAAATCAGATATCCCCATACATATTGTAACTAAGAGAAGACAAGATTGGATGGAGATTGCTCGAGTTTAAGAGCGGGCAAAGCTTATATAGTAAAATTTCACTAATAAATGGCCAAGAAAAGTTTTTTGGGGCAATCTAGCCAGCAAACCAAGTTAGTGGAGAAATTGACCCCATAAACGTTGTGCCCAAGTTAGGTGAAGATTGGATTAAGATTGTTAGAAAGCAGACAACTTTTGAGGACATTAGCGGCAGGTGTGCCATAATATGTTATGTCTAAAGGTGGGCATCATAAAAGCCATATAAGTATTTATTAACGCTTTCCCCCATTCAACAAATCTGCAGCAGACGACTTTAATAAGACAGTGACAAAAACCTGAAAGATCTCCATAAAAGATAGCTAAATTGTTAAATAAAGGGGGAAATTGCTCATCATGAGCAATTTCACCTTTGGCCACAACGTTTTCAAAATTCGTCAGCTGCTATTGCATCAAAATGCGTCTGCAGGTGGGAACCACCCATAATTCATGTATGTGACTTCCTTATATTAAAAAAATATTAAGTATTTTTAAAATTCTACTTCCAAATTCCAAGAGACTTAATGTTACATGTTCCCTCCAATGCTATTAGATGATATGAAGTAAATGGGTTTATTTATTGGGGTTGCATATTTATATTTTCAGGAAGCCCTTGCACAGATATGTGAATATTCAGAAGCAGGTATTACTGTCAGAGGTACTTATTTCCCACCTGGGAAACAGCCAAAAGAGGAGGAGCGTAAGCTGTATTTGGCAATTGAGGCAACTAGTGATATAAACATACAGAAAGCAAAGAAAGAGATCACTCGACTTATTAAGGAGGAACTTGTGAGACTGGTAAGTATTGTGTTCGAAGTCTGACTATGACTTTATATAGTCAGTCATGGTGAATTGTCCTTCAGGCGTTAACTTTTGGTTTCAAACGTCTTTTCCTCTGTAACCACTTGGCCAATTGGAATGAAACTTCATAGGTAGCATCCCCTCAATGTCCTCTCCTAAATTCCTTCAAGTTGATTGGATCTATGCATAATTCTAGTTTCCATGGCAACCAAATTAAAAAAAAATTAAAAATCTTCTCCTCCCAAACTGGTAGGCCCATTTTCAAACAAATATGTAGAAATGTACCTTGGGTGACCCTCTTTCAGATTCTTTCAAGCCATGTTGTTTGGTCAAAATACATGGCCACCAGCGGGGACGGTGCTGTTTTGCCTCATATGGCTATAGTGAAATCTTAAAAAATCATCTCCTGAGAGTATGAACCTAATTTACAAACAAATTTGTAGACATTTTCCTTGAGTGACCCTCTATCAGATTCCTTCAAATCATGTTTATTGATGAACAAAAACATGGCCGTCAGGGAGTGGGCTGTTTTGCATTACATGGCTATAGTGAAAACTTGAAAAATATTCACCGTCCAAAGTTTGCAGCCAATTTTCAAACAATTTTGTAGAAATGTTCCGTGGGTGACCCTCTGTAAGATTACTCCAAGCCATGTTGATTGGTAAAAAAATCATGGCTCTTTTACCTTATATGGGTATAGTGAACATTTCATAAAATTTCTCTGACGAAAATATGAAGCCGATTTTCAAATAAATAATCAATTTGGGAGAAATGTTACTTACTGGTAGGTTGACCCTGTATAAGATTCCTTCAAACCATGTTGATTTGTTGACAAACATGCGTGACATTAAGGTGAGCAGTTCATGGCCAAATTGGTCGATGTTTTCAAAGATCAGTCTCTATGTAAAGCAAATAAATGGTCAGCCTCTTCTTTCTCTACAGCAGATAATTTAAAAATACTGTCGAAAACATTTGCTTTAAAAGAAACTTTTTCCACTGCTGCATTCAAAGCAGATGAATCTGACATATCTTAGCCGGGAATTGGTTAAATATTTGTAATTTATGCAAAACTTTGTGTTAACCTATAAATTCATGTTTGTTTTGTTGTTGTTTTTTTCAGCAAAATTCCTACCAGCCTATTAACAGAGGAAGATACAAAGTGGTGTGATTCTCTTGTAACGACAGTGTCAATGAACTCCCTACAACCTTTTTGTGAATATAGCTTTGTAAAGAATAAAATACTGTACACAGACTCTGGAAAAATATTTGTATTTTTTTGCCTTCATGTTGCAGTTGGTTAATCCGATACAGATAAATGTCAAAAATATTGTGGGGGAAGGTGAAATTACTCACACTTCCATAATTTTCTCTCTCAAATGTTTTCAAGGCAATAAAATCATATCAGGAAAAGGCATTGTTCAGTTAGTTTAAACTTATTTATTTTACATTGATTGCAAAGCAAGCTTTCTGCTTATATTAGGCAGTACTTGTACCATTTGTCTGAAAAAAACCAAAAGGCAGAACCTGCTCATCAAGTGATTCAAACCTGGGACCTTTGGTACATGAGGTTGAACCTCTACCAGTATGTCCTTGTCAAACACAGGAAAAAGCTTAAAATCCTTTTAACAGGTACAACAGCATTGCAGCAGACGGGTCAATAAACGTATAATAATATAGAAAATCTCTATAAATGAAGTTAAAAATATATAATAGAGTTGAAAACATTGTGGCAAAAGGAGAAATTGCTCATTACGACCAATCTTTTTCTGCCACAGTGCTTTAATAAGTGATCTTCGTCTAAAGCTTAAAAATTTGTCAATGACACTTGATGGGTTATTATCCCCTCGGCTAACAAAGTTTGCGATGGGGATAAAGTAACGGGACTGTCCATTCGTTCGTCTGTCCGTAACAACCTTGTGACAACTCTACACTGAACATCCTTCTACCGATCTTAAACAAACTTGGTATACAGTTAGTATATGGCAAGGTCTAGAAGCCTATTTATTTTCAAGGTCTTAAGTTAAAGGTCAAGGTCAAAATTGGATTTTGAATACCGAGGGGATGCATCCGCTTTGCGGTGCCCTAGTTTATTTTTGGCTCATACAAGACTAATGTGCAAGAGGCAAGCTATTGTGATCACACACCATCCGTCATCCAGCGTCCTTACAAATCTTTTTCTCTGAAACTACTAGTTGTTACAGGAATATTCTCTAGGTGGCCCTTGTCAAGAATGGTTGCTGTGATTTCAGCAAGAGGGGAAAATGCCAAAACTTTAAAATAATCTTCTTGTCTGAAAGTACAGGCACAAAGATTCCTTGAATGCCCCTCTACCAAATGTGTTGGAAGTTATTCCAATATGTTGATAAACATGGCCACCAGGGGACAGGGCTGGTTTTCATTATATGTATAGTAAGAACTAAGAACATTGATGTAAGTTCTGTTGTTAAATCAGCTGAGCGTTATAGGACCATCATGATCCTCTTGATGTTTACTGTTTAACACTGAATTCGGGAAGTCAGCACTTTTTGTAATTTGCGTAATCATGAATGCATGACATTGGAAAAAAATGAAAACGGTGCAACATAGTCAACACACTGATTGAATGCACACTCAATGGATAGGTTGATTGATTGATTGGGGTTTAACGCCGTTTTTAACAATTTCTCAGTTGTATCACGGCGGCCAGTTCACCTACTCATGCATTTCCTGGTTTTCTCACACCAGTACTCCACACAACAATCTTCCCAAGCAACTGACTGCTTTTCTACATAGAGTTAGCCCATTGGTGGAAGACGAATGACGCATGTCGCATTGACTTTTGTCAATCGTCGGAAAGAAAGTTGGCTGAGCAGGGATTCAAACTCACAACCCCTGGATTGACAGCCCGCGTCGCTACCGACTGAGCTAACGGGGCTAGGCATGGATATGTAATTGTATTACTGAACTGTTATAACTTGCTGGTGTTTGGTGAAATAGAGAGAGTTTTAACACAAGGATTTCATGGGGGTACTAGTACAGCCATTACCACATTAGATTGTTCTAATAGCCTAATAAACGAGAGGCTACATGTGAAAAACTCTTCTATAATACGTAACTGGTTTGTAACAAGTTGTCAACACTCAAGTTAGAATGCAGTCAACCAGTTACAAATCAGTTCAGACTGTCGACGAATAATTATAGCATAATTTAAATAATCAAATCGGCTAAATTAGCATACTTTTCGATTTCTAAAGATTTCAGGCAAATTTTGGTGATGATTATGAATTCTCAAGGAAATCAATGTGAATATTATCAAAAAAATTATTCTAAACGCGAATTAAACTGGTTTTACAGTATTCAATGCCAGCTGAACTTTTTCCCTGATGTACTGTATTAGGCTAGTATCAAATATAATTCCTTGAGTAAATATTAAATATTAGAAAATTATGGAAAACAAACTAAGGATACACTTATTAAGAAGAAAACATTGCAGAAAAAAAGACGGCATTCACCATTAGAAATTAAGGTTTAGGACTTGTCAAATTTAAAAAAAAAAAAGGAAAATCTTGGTTTCCGATATCAATGATTAATGTGGATTGTATACAGGGACTCATAGAAGAAGACATGTGTGTCTTTTTCAAACGTTTATTTCTTTGTACAAAAATGTACAGTAACAACTACAAATAGTGAACAATACCAATTATCACTTTCTCACATTCATTTTGAAAACATTGTGGCAGAAAGAGAAAATGATAATTAGAAGCAATTTCTACTTTTGCAATTGTAATATTTTCATTTGTAGAGATATTCCATATTTTATCCCTGTAGTCGTAAGGATTTGTACGAATAGGGCTATGCCACTTGTATTTTTTACCAGTGGGTCAGATTTAAGTTATCCCTATCCTCCAGACGTGATGCACGGTTATAGGTATAAATACAAAATCCTGATCAACAAATATATCAAGCCTGCATGCAGTCTGATCTTAATGTGACATGGACTAGTAAATAGTGAAGTCATGGTTCAATGCTTGTAAAACAAGATGTGTTTGTGAAACACTGATGCCCCCGAATGGCAACATCTAGGTCAAAGGTCAAGGTCGCAAGGTCAAAAATGTTGGTACTGACAGGAAGGTCATGTCACAAGGAATACACATGTGAAATATGGTAGCCGTACCTGTTATGGTTCAAAAGTAGTGGTCAAGGTTAATTTTTTTTTCGAGAATGGCAACATCTAGGTCAAAGGTCAAGGTCGCAAGGTGAAAAATGTTGGTACTGACAGAAAGGTCATGTCACAAGGTATACACATGTGAAATATGGTAGCCTTACCTGTTATGGTTCAAAAGAAGTGGTCAAGGTTAAAGTTTTTTTTTAGAATGGCAACATCTAGGTCAAAGGTCAAGGTCGCAAGGTCAAAATGGTGGTACTGACAGAAAGGTCATGTCACAAGGAATACACATGTGAAATATGGTAGCCTTACCTGTTATGGTTCAAAAGAAGTGGTCAAGGTTAAAGTATTTTTCGAGAATGGCAACATCTAGGTCAAAGGTCAAGGTCGCAAGGTCAAAAATTTTGGTACTGACAGAAAGGTCATGTCACAAGGAATACACATGTGAAATATGGTAGCCGTACCTGTTATGGTTCAAAAGTAATGGTCAAGGTTAAAGTTTTTTTCGAGAATGGCAACATCTAGGTCAAAGGTCAAGGTCGCAAGGTCAAAAATGTTGGTACTGACAGAAAGGTCATGTCACAAGGAATACACATGTGAAATATGGTAGCCGTACCTGTTATGGTTCAAAAGTAGTGGTCAAAGTTAAAGTTTTTTTTCGTGCAGACAGACGTGCAGACAGGCCAAAAACTAGATGCCCACCGAATCGGTGATTCGGGGGGCATAAAAAAAACGACGTTCAAGCAAAGTAATATGTCATGTAAGGCTCTCAGGCCTAGATAAGTCAATAAAATCATTATAAACATGACTGCTCTACTTAAACCCTATAATGTTGATACTCATAAGATTCCTCTTCCAAAGGCAATAAGTACCTGCAGCAAGACAAATGCTTCAAATATAAAGATTGAAGTTTGAGTTTACACGAGTCGGTTATCATTTTCAACAATACACAGTTTCTTAACATGTAAAGGTACTTAAAACAACAACAAAATGGCACCTACATAATTATATAAGTATTGTAACTCTCAATGTACAAAAAAAAAGACATTTCAACCAGATTTTATAAAGATTAGTTTACATAATTCTACAGTGAAAATTCCGATGAGCTGATCTTGTTCTACACTGGTTGCAAGTGTGGGAAAGCCCATTTATTGCATTGAATCTTTAATTAATATGTAAAATGAAAACAAGAATGGAATTTCTTAACCTACAATGTACCCCGAAGAGACTACTTTATATGCCTCTGTATCAGACTGTTGTAGAACATAATGCCTCGGTATCATACTGTTGTAGAACATAATCTTATATAACACTATTTCTACTTTTTCTATAATGTATTCAACTTAATTAATCCTAAGAATGGAATTATTGCTATTAATGTACCTTTTTCCCCCTTTTCCATTGTTTATGAGGTATAAGGCATGATGAAAACTGTTTTATCTTTCTCGTTAAGTATATAAAATACTTTATTCTGATACAGATGAAAACTGTTTTATCTTTCTCGTTAAGTATATAAAATACTTTATTCTGATACAGATGAAAACTGTTTTATCTTTCTCGTTAAGTATATAAAATACTTTATTCTGATACAGATGGAAACTATTTTTATCTCTCTCGTTAAGTATATAAAATACTTTATTCTAATACAGATGAAAAATGTTTTATCTTTCTCGTTAAGTATATAAAATACTTTATTCTGATACAGATGAAAACTGTTTTATCTTTCTCGTTAAGTATATAAAATACTTTATTCTGATACAGATGAAAACTGTTTTATCTTTCTCGTTAAGTATATAAAATACTTTATTCTGATACAGATGAAAACTGTTTTATCTTTCTCGTTAAGTATATAAAATACTTTATTCTGATATAGATGAAAACTGTTTTATCTTTCTCGTTAAGTATATAAAATAATTTATTCTGATACAGATAAAAACTGTTTTATCTTTCTCTTTCAATATAAAATATACTTTATTCTGATACAGATGAACACTTCTATCTTTCTCGTTAAGTATATACAATACTACAGTCAAACTTGTCTTAGGCAGCCAACCAAGGGAGTCAAAATGTGGCTGCTGAACACAGGTGGCTGTTTAATACAATTCAAATCAAAAAGAAAATGTTGTTTTGGTTATCTTCAAAAATAGAGGTGACCGCTAACACAAGTTTGACTGTATAGTCAGATGATCTTTGAAAACAGATGATATATTTATCCCAACAATGTTATCATATCTTAAATAATTAACCCTTTCCCACATACAACAAATCTACAACAAACAACTTTGAAAATATCTTAGAAAAATATGTAAATCTTTATAAATTAATGTCATTTTATTGGATATAATTGTAAACCTTTTGGCAAATGAAGGAATTGCCACAATGTTTTTCAAAAGTCCTCTACTGCTAATGTGTCAAAATGCATATGCAGGGTGAAAAGGGTTCAGCAAAATTAAACATATATCTGCTAAATTATTAATCTAATATAAAATATTTATAATAGAACAATACCTGACTAAAATGGCAAAAGACAATAACAAGAGGACCATGATTGTCCTATATCGCTGACCTGATTTAATAGAATTTTTAAAAGTAAGGTTCTTACTCGATACATGTAAGGAAAGCAATCCCCTCCCCCGGGGGCCATGTTTTTCAATGGATCAGAATAATTTGAACAATCTCGATACATAAAGAGTCGATCAAAGTATATTTGAGGCAAAATTATTTTCAAATTGGGCCTGTACTATTAAACTATATAAACATAATTATAAAGGAAAGCAATCCCTGCACCCTTGCAACCATGTTTTACAACAAATGAATATCACTTGAAAACTATCCAAGAAACATTTGTGATAAATTATTTTCAAATCAAGCCAGAAATTTTGGACTAGATTTTAAAAACGTTTCTCTATGAACAGAATAAGGAAAACAAGCCCCACCCCCTGGTAGGGCTTGTTTTTTTAATGATCATTACCATAATAATTTGAACAAACTTGCAAGAGGGTCACCCAAGGAATATTTCAAAGTTTGGCTATTTTTCCATGCTTCTGATGCCATAGCAGCCAAATTAAATTTGTTTGAACACTTGAAAGAGGGCCAAATAATCTCAGTAATTACAATGCCGTCTTGCTGCAATTTATTATTAGTTGTAGCAAAATAAACAATCTGCAACCATCTATGAACATTTGCAACTTCTTCATACCATTTGCAGATAATGTGAGCACTCTTTATAAAGTCTAGCAGTCAAAAACTTGCATCAGCTGCATTAAATACCAGTTTACAATCTACTAAGGCAACTAAGATACTGATTTGATGTTTTCCCTCCTGTCTGGAGCCATATCTAAGGCATGATTAGATGGATTTAAGCAAAACTACATGGAAATGTTAACTACCATAGGGAAATGTCAGACAGCAAGTTTCACAAAAATTGCTTCAAAAACACCAGAGTTGTGTACCCTTGAACTGATATTGTATCATAATTACACAATATACTTCTAATTTTCCATAACATTGCTTGCATCTAGATATATTTAAATCGGACTACTACATACCATCACTAAGTTAACAAATTGGTCCCATAATATTTACACCCAAATGGTTTACAAAAAAACATGTACAACTTGTATTGTCGGTGTAAACATTCGACCGTTTCATGATGAATACATAACAAAGCCTGTTACCACTAAATATATAGTAAACTGGGCTTGTTCAGTTGTTATGTATTCTTCATGCAACAGTTTAATTAACACATACATGTACTATAATCATCAATGGTTGAACAAGTCCTGGGAAAACATTAAACATTGTCAACAAAACAGATTGTCTTGCAACAGTGTTTACTGTCTATGTATTTTGATTCCTTATTTGAGATCAAACAGATACAGATGTATTTTATGGCATCTTTAGCAGACAGTCTGCAAAACATATTCATTTGGAACATGGATTTGTCACAAATACTTGGATACCTTAAAATTTCAGCTAATTTTGAAAATGAAAATAAAATTGAATGTATTCAATGTTGTGATGTAAACCATGCCCTATTTCTAAAACACTATATTTTGTGTATTCTTGACTAGAGTCTGTCTGGTCCAGCAGAGTCAGTCCTCGTGATGAGACATAGTGCGCAATAAATACTTCCTTCTTGCAATGTCAGTACTCTCGACAGTTTCCCCTTCAACTGACTGCATCTTGGCAAATTCTAAGAAAACCTGTAAAATAGCAAAAAATAAAACCATTCATTGTTTACTGGATACGAGTCAAATAAAACCATTCATTGTTTACTGGATATCAGTCCTCAGCTTTTTGTTTCTTCTGTTATTACCATTCATTGTTTACTGGATACGAGTCCTCAGCTTTTTGTTTCTTCTGTTATCAACACATCAAACACTAAGTACCCATTTTAACGTTTTCCCATAAACAACAAATCTGCAGCAGACGACTTTGAAAACATCTTTTCAAAAATGTGTAAAATCTCCATTAATGACAGTTTAATTATTAAATAGAGTTGAAAACATTGTGGCAAATGGTGAAATTGCTCATCATGAGCAATTTCACCTTTGCCACAATGTTTTTCAAAAGTCGTCTGCTGCATATGCGTCGGAAAGCGTCTGTATGTTTGAAAGTGTTAAATCATCATATGAAGGAAAACATGTACAAAGTTGGAAGTAAGTTTCATACATAGTTCAAGACAGTGTGTGTCAAAGGCGAATTGAAAGTTGGAGCTAGTTCCCCTTTTGCCCGTAATGTTGCCAGAGTCAGTAGGTCAATGGTTAATTGTTTATTAGTTGGAATGAAAAATGACAATAACATTTTTGATACAGAATTGAAAATATTGTGGGAAAAAAGGAAAATTTGTTTCATCTTAGAAAGTTTAAACTAGATAAGATTCATGGTGCTAGTTATCTATAAAAAGATGTATACAACTGGTTATCTGGTAATACGAATCTTATCTAGTTATAATGTCACTTATTAAGTTGTACAGTACAGAATGAAAAGGTAACAGGTGGCAGTTTTGGGCACTTTCAAGCCTGTTTTTAATCTTAAGTTTCGTGAATATTAACTAAGTGGTAACACAAATCTTATCTTGTTAACTAGTTATTATGTTACTTATTAAGTGGAATTCGCAAACCCTAACTAGATAACCTGTTAATATTTTACAAAACGGCAGTAATATGCAACAATAAGAAACATTTCTCTAGTGCAACTAGTTACTGTTTGACATGTCCATTGTATACCATGAAAACATTACCAGTAATTTATCTTTTTTGTCAAACCTAGCCTTATAGATGTAGGAAATTTAACCTTTAAATTCAATCCCACATACAATAAATCTGTGACAGATAATTGAACACACATATAGGAATCGCTACATGAAAGTACAGTCAAACCTGTGCTAAAGACCACCTTTATATAGCAATTCCCTGCCTTTAGCAACCATACTTTAAATTTCCCAATTACTCATATTCTGCATAAAATGAACCTGCAAATAAAGACCATATTGTTGTGTTCCCATGGGTGGTCTTTATATACAGGTTCCACTGTATTATTACTGAAAGTAGTTGACATACTTGTTCAAGCGTGGACTGACTGAAACTGTACTCTGCAATATCTAACGTTGATTTTCCTTCCTCTAATGCAGTGAACACTTTAGCAAGGGAGGTAACACTGGATTTAGGCACCTTATACTGAACTCGCTCACTGAACTGTTCCATAACAGAAGCATCCGAAAAGAGTTCCAAGACAAATACTTTGATGGCATCCATCTTTTGTTTCAGGATGGATGGGTCTTCTTCCTGCTTTATCTTTAACTCCAGAAGATATCCACTTCCATATTTGCTCTTTAGATGCTGATTGGAACCAATGTATCTACAACAAGAGGGCAATGATGGCCCTATATCGCTCACCTGATTTTTTTTTTTTTCACTTTATGGCTGCCATAGTTTTCGACCAATCAACATGGCTTGAAGGAATCTGATAGTGGGTCACTTAACTTAAGGAACATTCTGAATCTTTATCTTGAAAAATACTGAGAGTTCGTTGACCTTCTCCAGGAGCGAATGTAAAGGTAGAATTTCTGTTTTCAATATCTGCATCATCCAACAATGTGTCAATATTGCCAATGTAAAGGACATGTGACAAATAAATGAAGTTTTAATCGTGTTCACAAAGTCAATTATAACAATTTTGCCAAATTTAAAGGGCAATAATACAGTCATGCATGACGGATCTGGCTGGTTTTCCAAAGGAACTGAGCTCTCATGTATATCTAGCTACTGTATAAGTTTGGTAAACATCGGATAATAAATGATGACTTTAACTTGTTCACAAGGTCAATTATAACAACTTTGCCAATTTTAAAGGGCCATAATCCCGTCATACATGGACGGATCTGGTTTTCGAAAGGAACCGAGCTCTCATGGATATCTAGCTACTGAATAGGTTTGTAAAAAACATCTGATAATAAATGAAGATTATCGTGTTCACAAGAAATTGTTGACAGACGATGGATGACAGACGAAGGACAAAGGGCTATCACAAAAGCTCACCTTGTCACTATGAGACAGGTGAGCTAATAAAAACCGGGAAACATGCAAAACAAATAAATTATGCTAGGATCAATCACATTATCAACCATTTTGGAAATACATGTATAATGTTTTCAAAAGTAAACTACTATTAGACAGAGGAGAACTTTGCTGGGGAAAGAGCCAAAGGAAACATGCTTCTAAGTTGACTTAACTGCACTGATTGGTTTCATTCAACAGTTTGAACTCTTCAGATGGAAATCCTCTGTTGTTATGTGCAAACACAACTTTTGCAGTTTTAAAGTTAACAATGTGTTTTCTCTCTATATATATACTAATGTAGCCACCAGTTCTATTTTTTGAGGTTCAATAGTGTAAAGTTGATTTTTAGTGCTATGCAGACAGACTGGTGCTGCTAGTTCTAGCTAGCAGGGTATATGATTAAAGTAGACAAAACCAGCCAGGGCTGTCGAGTCAACTTAGAAGCATGTCTCCTTTCTCGCCCATAGATTCAGATACCTGCACAGACAATTGTGACAGGAAATACTTCAACTAACTGCTCCATATTTTTTTCCAATAGGGGTCAACACTTTAGGAAAGCCAGACAATCACTCAGCCATTTTCCCATTTTTAACCAGACAAAGGGCTAGAAAAACTTCAATTACATTCCTTACATGTATACTTACTGTACTTTCAGTGCTGCTAGTTTACCCAGGAAATACTGTGATATAAATGCAATACTGTTGTAAGTAACTAAAGCCTTTCCCACTTGTAGACACATTCTGATGCATCTTCAGACAACGACTCTTGGAAACATTCAAAACAAGCAATTTCACCTTTTGCCACTATGTTTTCAACACTTTCAGTAATTATACTTTCATTTATAGAGATTTTCCATGTATTTGCATGATTGTTTTCAAAGTTGTCTGCTGCAGATTTGTTGTATGTGGGAAAGGGTTAAAACACCTTTGGAACAGCATCAAACAATAACCTTTTTCTGGTACTTACTCAATTTTTCCATTCACCATGATCGCAATTCTAGAACACAAGGCGTCCGCCTCCTCCATGTAATGGGTGGTAAGGATGGCACCTCTTTCTGAGTTCTGGAAACTGTTTGATATTGTATCCCTATAAACAAAGCAAAACGAATTTGATCATTCAATATTCAATGCAAAAAGTTTGTTAGTAAATGGCAAACAGAAACAGAAACACCAGGGACGTAGATATCTACGTCCCTGGAAACACTCGGCCCTTTTTTAAACTCTTTCCCACATACAACAAATCTACAGCAGAAGACTTTGAAAACATGATGGCATTTATATGTAAAATCTTTAAGTGAAAGTATTATTGGCAATAGATTTGAAACTATTGTGGCGAAAGGAGAATTTTATCATAATGAATAATTTCCCATTCTGCTGCAGATGAGAGAAAATATGAAAGGGTTAACAGTCTTTCACAGCAGCTAGTTTATTTCCTGGCTGTATGGCATCACTACTTCTACCCAGGCAACCTTCCGACAAAGATTTAAAACCCATCAGTGGAAGACAATTTAAACTAGTTTAAAGTAAATTTGTTCAATCATGATGAGGAATGAAGCCTTCGGAGCAACAATTTGAACTCCCAAACCCTGGATCTACGTACAGCCCTTTTCGTTACCAGCTGAGGTAGGCCTAGTGTTTGAGAATGTTACTTTCACATTATTTTACCCACATACAAACAATCTGCATCCGACAAGTGACCAAATGTAGTTATTGAATCGAGTTGAAAACATTGTATGTAGCAAAATGAGCAATTTCTCCTTTTACTACAACTAGAACTATCATTGAAGATGATTAATACCCCCAAAACAGCACCTTGATTCAAAATATGGCTTCCGACCGACCAACAAAAGGGCCATATCGACAAAATATGACCAACAACTTAATAAGTAAAAGGGCCATAACTCTGTAAAATAACATGCAATTGTAATACCTTTAGGGTATGCACATCTCCTCTTGGTATAGAAGCTTCATGTAAAATGTTATTGAATTCCACCCAGTGGTTTGTATGAAATAAGCCGGACAAAATATGACCAACTTAATAAGTAAAAGGGCCATAACTCTGTAAAATAGCATGCAATTGTAAGACCTTTACGGTATGCACATCTCCTCTTGGTATAGAAGTTTCATGTAAATTTGTTATTGAATTCCACCCAGTGGTTTGTAAGAAATAGGCCGGACAAAATATGGCTTACTTAATAAAGTAAAAGGGCCATAACTCTGTAAAATAACATGCAATTGTAACCCCTTTAGGATATGCACATCTCCTCTTGGTATAGAAGCTTCATGTAAAATTTTATTGAATTCCACCCAGTGGTTTGTATGAAATAGGCCGGACAAAATATGGCTTCCGACCGACCGACCGACAGACAGACAGACATACAGCCCGACACAGTGACTCCTATATACCCCCCAAAACTTGGGGGTATAATTCTGCCACAGAGGCATCAGAAAGCATCTGTATGGAAATACTGCAATCCTTCCTTTAACCATTTTCCTGATAGAGACAACTTTTGACACCAATGCAATTCTAAGAAACCATTAAATGTGAACATTAAAAAAAAATCCACGCCCCTCCAGGACGCCATGTTTTTTAGCAATCAACATGGCTTGAAGAATTCTGATAGAGGGTCAACCATTTTCACAATACCCATAGCCAAAAAAGCCCAGCCCCTTAACAGAAATATTTTTCAATCAATCATCTTTTGGAAAAGTATAAGTAGTTTTCACTGTACTCATATGAGGCAAAAAAGCCAGTCGACCCTGGAGGCTATGCTTTTTGACCTATCAACATGGCATGAAGAAATCTTGTTAAAGGGTCAACCATGGAACATTTCTACAAAATAACTTGAAAATCGTCCAAATTCTTTTGGAGGAGAATTTTTTTAAACTTTAACTACAGCCATATAGAGCAAAACAGCCATGGCCCGATAGAGGGTCACCCAAGGATTATAATTCAAAATTATTTGAAAATAAAAGCGGTAAAGGCATAACAGCCCTGCCCCATGGTGGCCATATTTTTCAACCAATTAACATTGCTTGAAGAATTCTGATAGAGGGTCACCAAAGGTTTATTTTTACAAAATTATTTGTAAATCAACCACTGGTTTGGAAGAAGAACATTTATAAAGTTCATTTCTTTCTGTTTCCATGGAAACCAAAATCCTGCATGGATAAAAAAAAAATGAAGGAATTCTAGACAGGACATTGAGAGGATGCTGTGCTTGACCACATCTTCTCACCTTAACTTCTTCGTGCTAAGATGAGCTAAAAACCCAAAGGACGTCTGCAAGCTGGCTCCTATATACCAGCTAAACTTTGTGGTGGAGTCATAGTTATATTTCAGAGTAGAAGGCTATGTGGGAAACAGAACAATTTGATCACCATGAGCATTTGCCTTCAGTGTCATAATGTTTCCAAAAGTCATTGGCTGCAGGGGACCAAACTTCTCAATGGATTTTAAATCTTTGAACAATTTTGAAAGAGGGCCACCAAAGGAACATTCCTGTGAAATTTGTCCTGTGGTTTAGGAGGAGATGATGTTTAAAGCTAAAAGTTAACGACGGACGGACGACAGACAAAAAGTGATCAGAATAGCTCACCTTGAGCCTTTGGCTCTAGGTGATCTAAAAAATGAAGAAATTTTGGTGAGGACATTGAGAGGATGCTTGCTGGCTCCTATATACCCGCTAAACTTTTGGTGGTGTCATAGTTCTATGACAGAGTAGAAGGCTATGTGGGAAACAGAGCAATTTGTTCACCATGCCTTCAGTCATAATGTTTCCAAAAGTCATTGGCTGCAGAGGAATTGAAAGGTAGCTCCATCAAGGAACTTGTTAACATTTGCCTGATAAAAGATGTGGCAGACTTTTGAAATAAAAATGGAACAAGACCTGACATGACCCACATTATTTAATGTTGAAGTTATTATATTCTGAAAAATATTCATTAAGATCAAGTTAAAAATGTTACCTGTAGAGAATCCACAATCGTTTTCTTAAATTTGACCTAATAAACTAGCTTTTAAGATGAAATGATCAATAATCAAACTTGTCCTAGATATCATCGAAATAATCATTTTGACAAAGTTTTACAATGATAAGGTAAACAAATCGTGTTTACAATGTATATCTTAATTTTGGCCTAGATTTTAAGCTGACATGACCCCATATTAGTCTAGGTATCATCAAGACAAATATTCTGACAAAGTTTAAGTAAAAAATGTAGCCTTTTAAGTGTCAACAAGATTTTTTTTTAAATTGGCTAAGTGATCAATATTCAAACCTAGCTAAGACATAATCAAGACAAAAACTCTAACAAAGTTTGAAATGTGGCCCCTATCGGGTACAGAAGATTTATTTTTACAAAATATAATAAACAATTTACAATTAGGCAAACTTTTAAATGAACTTTCTTCATTCTGGATATAAAAATGCGGCCTCTTAGGTGTCCAGAAGATGAACCATATTCAAACTTGCCAGAGGTATCACCTAAGCAAACATTCTGCATAAGTTTCATGAAGATTACATGAAAACGCACAACAGCTGACAGTCACATGGTGATCATAAAAGCTTATCTTGAGAACTATCTGCTCAGGTGAGCTAAATTGGGCAATAACTTAAAGCCAGTAATTTCTCCCTTTCCGATATTGTTTTTAACTATGTTTGAATATCATATTTTAGAAGCAGACAGTCTAAAACTACACAAGATAAATGTTTAGCCAATTACTTACCATAGAAACCTTTTAGACTGTGGATCCATGCCTGTTGAAGGTTCATCTAACAAAACTATCTTCGGTCTTCCTAGCATACTCATACCATAGCTCAACTAAAATATTTACGAGAAAAATGGCAATGCAAAGAAACTAGTTGTTCAATGTAATTATTTCCGTAATCAGGTGAATAAGAAGAATTCTATTTGCAGCATTCTTGACCTGTGAAATCTGGTTAGAATTATCAAACGTATCTAAAGATTTTGAGATAAAAATAAAGTGTTAAGCCTGCCCTCCTACCAGAGAAACACCACCACCGTTGACAGATATCAACTTGTGTTGAAAACCTTGATTAAAACACTGGGACATACAGTAATCATTACTACACTTTATAGGACACCAGTACAACACAATTTGGGAGGCATTGGCTATATGACAAAGTAATGACATAATAATCCTAAGGTCAACCTTTGGGATTTTCTCACATCCTTGGTAGAAGAACAGGGTCCGAAACTATAACCCTGGTTAACCCTTTCCCACATACAACTGAACAAAGGCAGACGACTTTGAAGTCATCCAGGCAAAAATATGGAAAATATCTATAAATAAAAGTATAAGTATTGAATAGAGTTGAAAACACTTTAGCAAAAGAAGTTATAGCTAATTATGAGCAATTTCTAATTTTTGTCAGTGTTTCAAAAGATGTCTGCTGCAAATGCATCTACATGAAGTACTGAATTAAAACAAATTCATCAGAAAAAAACAAAATAGTTTATTGTTCATTGCATAAAGCATGAGCTTACTTATTGCAAGCTATTTGATGCAAACATGTTGAGCCTACAAAGTGGGATGAAAAAGCTTAACCCTTTGACTATAAATGAGGACATCCAAATGCCTGCAGCAGACAACAATTTAAGAACTTTGTGTAACAAGTCGGGCCTGTATAACTCCATTGCCATAAGGCAAAATGAAATTGGCCTAGTGCTTTTGAAGGGAAAGATTTTTAAAGTTTACACTAACGCCATATTAAGCACTACATCTGTTGGCAAGTTTTTAAGACCGATCAATATGACTTGAACAAATCTGTAACAGGGGGAACATTTCAATGAAATTATTTGAAAATCAGCCACATATTTTTGGAGGAAAAGATGTTTAAAGTATTCACTATAATGAGTCACCAAAGAAACATTTCTAAAAATAATTTGACAAAGGGCAAACCACTTTGGGAGGAGACGATTTTAAATGGTTTTATTCCTTTGATTGCCATGGAAACCGTAATTTTGCAAGGATCCAAGAAATTTGATGGAATTCAGGAGAGGATGCTACCTATGAAGGTGATCCCATTTGGCCCAGTAGTAACAGAGAAGTCCTTTGAAGCCAAAAGTGTATGGACATACAACAGACAATTTGCCATGACATAAGCTCAACTGGCTTTCAGCCAGTAAAGCTAAAAATAAAATTGTACTCATGATACATGCTCTCTCCATGTTTTCTTTCTTTATCAAAACTATATTTCCATAATTGTTACATAACATGATTTTACTTTACATGTTTAGAAAGCAGAAAACTTATATCATATAAAGTCATCTGCTGTATCTACTTTCTGCTTTGACAAAATCTGAGAAAAATATACAGAAAAACTTTGGTGGCTAAAACTTGCAGTGCCCACAATAAATAGTTTGACCTATCAGAAGTTTGAGGTACCGTATATACTCAGTTATAAGTCGCCCTCGTCTATAAGTCGCACCCCCTACTTCGAGGCCTAAAGTCTAGGGTTTGATGATTGACCCTCTTATAAGTCGCAGTTAGATTTTTGATTTTTTTCACGTCAAAACCCTATGACAAGCAGCGAGATATAACCCAAGTCATCATGATCGAGCATCAGATTTTTTGTTTAAAACATTCATATAATGTCCAATTAGTTTTATGTAAGCATTGATTTATAGTCTAAATAGATTTTACTATCATAAGAAGCGAGATATATAACCTTAAGTCATCAAGATCGAGCATCAGCTTTTTGTTTACATTATTTGAACATACAATGATGTCCAACTAGTTTTAATTTGTTTTATCTAAAGAGATTTACTGGGGAATACATAAACCGGTTTTGTCCGGTCACAAAAGGCCCCAGGTTATGTGAAAACACACTCGTCTTGATTAACCCTTTGTTTTATCTATGGTAATATAGCTCTCATTTATGGAGTTTATTTCCGATATTGTCAATTTGTTTCCAAGGTCGTTTGCTGCAGATTTGTTGTATGCGGGAAAGGGTTAAATGAAGGGTAGAGGGTAGATGGAGGGAAAAATCGGCGTTGCATAACTGAAATTAATTCGCATACAGTGATAATCTGCTAACTCAGATTAAATTCGTCCTTTTCCCATGATGTTTCTGAGGCAGCTGAAAACTTTTGAAAACATTGCTAATTTCCCCTTTGTTTGATAATATAGCTTTCGTTTATGGAGTTTGTTCACCCTTTTTAATAAAAATCCACGGTTCAGCGACCTCAATTCTAACAGTCAAATAATTCTAACACAACTGTCGCGTGTAAACCACACAGGTTTAAATTATCATCAAGCTAAAGGTGTTACATGTAAAATTACCCGAGGTCAAATTCTGCAGACGTGTACGTATTAGAGTGGGTAAAAACCGATAATTGCATTGTTAGCAGTTTGTATTTAATACACTTTAGCTACAGTTATTGTCTTTGTTACGACTCTCAAACACTGCAGATGTATCACAGTGGTAAAAGCCGATAATTGCATGTTTATCAGTTTTTACTTAATACACTTTAACGTCAATTATTGACCGTGTTAAATCACCCCGTGTGTAGTCTTGGGATTGTTTGTGGATTAATTATGACAATTTTGGTCCGACTTTTTTATCTCTTTAATTGGATCTGTGTTTGTTTTTTGCTTTCTAATGGTTTAATTTGGTACCATCACCCATGCAGGCCAAAATCACGGTGAAATGGGTCTTGTCGTGGCCATTATTATGGCTTCTTTTTATCACCTTCTGCAAACATGGACTTTCTAATTAAGATTTGACAGCTACGTGTGTACGTGTCTACACAATGACAAATTATCACTTTCCCGCATGCAACAATTATGTACAAGGCTACGTTGAAAATATCAAGGCAAGAAACATCGTGGATAAAGGAGAAATTGCTTATTGCAAGCAATTTTGAGTTAGCATTAACATTTCAAAATTCGGATGGGAAGCCTCAATATATGGTAATAAGGGTTAATAAGGGTTACAAATCAATGACTTTTTTGTTTAAAACAAAAACAACACTTTATCCTGAAATATAAATTAAAGTTTATTACATTATATTTTTCAATCACATATAAAGTGACATACGACCTAGTAACAGTATTATGGTCTGTATATTTACGCATCTGGACTTGAGCTCCGCAATTTATATTTTCACAAAATTCAAAATGGCTTCCAATCGAGCTGAAATCGAAACAATAACTTGGAACAAATGACTTTTTAAATGTACATTCATAAGTTATATATTTTTTCTAGTGTTTGTTTTTATAAACAAATCAATTCTATAAGATATGTTTCTTTCAATCAAACTTGATTTATTCTGTTAAATCATCATTTAAGTCGCCCTTTTTATCAATGACCGGCCTGCACAGTTTTTGACGATCGGTGAATTGGAGGGTAATTTTTTCTGAATTTTTGCTTGACCCTCTTATAAGTCGCTCCCCCCACTTCACTTTCGATTTTGAAGGTAAAAAAGTGCGACTTATAACCGAGTATATACGGTACTCAATTTTAGATGGTTCAGCAGTGAAAGAGTGTTTTATCCTGACTTTATAGACATTTATAAATAAGAACCTATAAGTAAGGATACAGGTATGTTTTCTTTTGATTGCAGATACATTTATTACATGGAAATAAAGCAGTTATGAGGGGGAAAAACTTATCACCAGTTTTATTTTTATATCTTTATTACCTTTATCAAATGACATTGCCAATAAAATAAGGACTTGCAATTTTGTTATCAGCAAGCCGCTTGTATCAATGCACACAGGTAAACAGCGTTTCAACTTCTCTGACATCATTTATGTTTATTGCAAACTTGCAATTGCAAACACCTTATACTGTAGATAAGCATGACAGTTTATTCTTAAAGTTTTCATTACAAAAAAAAATCACCTTGATCGCATAAAAATTACTGATGGTTAGTCCCTTAATTATAACACTGTGCAATAATCCTACAAACAAACATCTCCCATGCAAAAACTGGTTGTCTAAAAGGTGACAATTTACCAATTAGACTTATCCATGTGTAACATATACTATAATAAAAAAGAAGTATAAGCATGCTTACCAACCCTCCAGATTCATTCTTGAGCCCCACGATCATGAGGTAAAAACTCACAATTTTCGAAATTTAAAGATGAAGATATGAATGTACTGAAAATTACTACAACCATTTTGTAACATCCACTTCTAAACAAATTGTCACTGATTAAAGGCCCTTTCTTTCAACAAGTTCAAAACAATGTGTGTCTGTCAACTAAATGATTTCTCCCTGTGTCATTAGATTAATAAAGATTCCATTGGTACTCAGTATTTTATTCAAAAGTAGGTCTAATTTAAATGTGGTTAAGATTTTTCTTTCTTGGATGCAATATGAAAAAGTCATTGATACAACAGACAACTTGCTTGATTTTCTAGATAACCACAATTAAAAGGTTTTTTTTAATATCAATGCATGAGTTTGAAAACATGCCAAAATAATATTGAAATGATACCATACAGTTGAAAATATTCTGTTAAATAGAAAACCTTCTCAAAATGAGTCCATTTTATTCTTTTCCTAAAAATATTGAAAGTATTGTCTCCTGCATAGTTATCTAAATTCTGTTATATCATGAAAATTTCTACTGTTAAATTCATCGCACTGAAAATCTCCCCCTTCAAACCCCAATCTCCCACTTTGAGATCATGAAACTCCCCCGTGGGAATGAGAAAAGGCTGGTAAGCATGTATAAGTTATTTTGAGAGTTCAAAAGAGAAGGTGTCCCAGTTTTCCAGAGTTGAACAACTTGAAAAATATAAAGTTTTTGTCAGAACCGAGAGACAGGTTCGAGTTTTCCATGGTGTTCAAGGTTTCTCATGTGTGACCTTCTGAAGTTCAACTGGATTACATTCAGAAAATCTGGACACATCATTTTAAAATTTGAGATGAAAATATATTGGAAAATAAGGAAACTTGTCTAAAAGAGCTGTTTTTTCCTTTTCCCACTATGTTTTCAAAAGTTGTTTGTTGCAGGTAATTTTCTAAATTCCTCTAAAAGAGAAAGGGTTTATGGTAAATTCTGTGATGAAAATTGTTCATGAACTATTATACAGGCAATTTATGACTCCTCTACAGCAGACATCTATTGAAAATATTGTGACTAAAGGAGAAATTGCTTAAAACAAGCAATTTCTTCTTTTTCCTTAATGATTTCAACTATTTATTTAGTAATTATACCATTATTTATAGAGGTTTTTCATGTTTTTGCCTAGATGGTTTCAAAGTGGTATGTTCCCGATTTGTTGCATGGGAAGGGTTAATAACTTTACTTACTTTTCTTTTGGTTCCTCCAGATAACTTTTTGGCATGTTTGTCTTTATGCTCACCCAGTTTCAATTTGTCCAAGAAGCTTAAATGAATCAAAAGTGCCATTTGTAAAAAAGAATGGAACACTAAGACAAATGATCATATAATTCTAGAATAGAGAAGAAATACAATGTAGGAAAATTTACTGTTTTAAAAAACTAGAATGAAATGCTCCGCGGAGCACATGTGTCACCTGCACCTGCTCATTGAAAGTGTGACTGACAGACAGACAGACAGACAGACAGATGGACAGACGCCAGACAAAAAAAAGGTAATCCCTAAGTGCCTACCATGCTAAACAGGGTGACACAAAAATGTGTCAAAAGTTCTTTACTAAAGAGGTTTCACAAATGTTACATTAAAGTAAATGGTTAAAATATGCTCAAAATTGGGGGAAAGATTTATAGTATCTGAAATTTCTGATGTAACTAAGCAAAATTACAATTGATGGAGCAGTTAAATATCAAAACCAAAAGAAATTATGCTATTTATAGAGATTAAGATTTAAATTCAGATTAAATATATGTATAATAATTTGATCGCTGATATTTTTTTACTGTGATACAAAGCATCAGGCAAAAAGAGGCCTTGTTGCATCCTGCTCTTGGATCACTTATATAGGAACATGCTATTAACCCTTTCCCTCATATAGACGCTTTCTGATGCCTCTGCAGCAGACAGCTTTTTGAAAAGATAGTGACAAAAGAAAACAAGCAATTTCACAACAATGTTTTTCACTTTTAGTCATAGTTTATCCATTCAATTAAAGAGATTTTTTATTTTTTTGTCAAAATATGTTCACAGTTGTCTGCTGCAGAATTGTCGTATGAAGGAAAGGTAAATTACCAGTAGAACTTTGACTCTAGTTTTCACTCAGAAGTTACATATTTATATAAAGACAGCTACTTTAACCCTTTCCCACATACAACAAATATGCAGCAGACAACTTTGAAAACATCTCAACAATAAAGTGGAAAATCTCCTAAAATGAAGATATACTTAGTGAATAGAGTTGAAAACATTGTGTCAAAAGGAGAAATTGCTCTTTTTGCCAAAAAGTTTACAAAAAGCTGTCTGCTGCAGAGGCGTCAGAAAGTGTCTACATGAGGAAAGGGTTAAGTCTTGTTTGTCACCCTGTGGCAAATCTATGGTATCATGAAAAAAAAATCAGAGTTGTCTCTAATCTTAAATACTCACTAATTTGTCACTTCAGAATGGTTTTCAGATGGTATTCCTCTGATTTTGGCATAGCAGTCTAAATGTTCCTTCAGTGTAATGGTGTCCCAGAGTGCATCATGCTGTGGACAGTACCCCATGGCTTGGAAAGCATCTGACATGGATGAATTTATATCATGGCCACCAACTATCACCTGCAAAAACAATCACCTATTTATTAACTGATGTTTACCTGATATGTTTTAAGGCTCGGAAACTGTCTAAGGACAAAATTGCAACACCTACTTAAATGGACATACAATTTTAACAAGGTATTGAAAAATTGTGGCGAAGGAGATATTGCACATTTAGAGATCTTTTTCCTTTTCAGAAAATGGTGTCTGAATTTATCTGTATTTTGAATTATTCAAAGAGTTATGAGTTATGTTTCTAACCTGCAAATGCTTTTAACGCATCTGAAGCAGACAACATTTGAAACATATTGTGGCAAAAGAAGAAATTGTGCATTATAAATTTCCATATGTTGAACTAGATGCTTTCAAAGTTGTATGCTACTGACTTGTTGAATGTGGCAAAAGTTTAATTTTGAAACACAAAATGGATGAAGAAGAACTTCCAACAAATTTTGATTAAAAGATATTATTTCATCGGCAGTTCAGAAGCATTTTATAAAAGTTTCAATGCAATACATCTAGTAGTTAATGAGATATGGACTCCCAGAATTTCTTAATAAAAATAGGGCCATAACTTGTATTATAAGCAGGATAGAGTTATCTTACTTGCTTATTTACATAGGTGTGATATTTTGGAAGCATTGTAGAATGTTTCAATGCAATACATCAAATAGTAACTGAGATATGGACTCTTAATGGTGTTGCATGCATAGTAAAAAAGGGCCATAACTTGCATTATATGCAGAATAGAGTTAACTTACTTGCTTGTTTACATAGATTTGATAGCATTGTAGAAAGCTTCAATACATCAAGTAGGAACCAATCTATGATGTAATATATGTACTTGCATGCAAAACCCTAACCAAAGTGTGACGTCAACGCCAGTGTGAGTAGAATAACTTTCATATTCTCCGAATAGTGGAGGTTTCAATGTTGGAAAAGATTTCTAGCAAATGTTCCATTTTCCTCTGAGTTTTCCATATTAGTCTTTTGCAGAGGCAATATATGTTGTCTGTATTAGAGAAAAGGATTTAAGTGTATCCTTTCCCTGATAGAGACAACATGTTATGCTCATATCGCAGAACCTTTTTGAAACATGATGAGAAAAGCAGAAATAGCAGTTTTTTTGCAATTTCTTTAACCAAAATGTTTTTAGTTCTGGTACAAAAGTTCCTGTTCCCATAATTTTCTCTAATGCTTTCAAATCAGACAAAACTAAGAATTACAAACCCTTCCTCTGTCCGGTCCCACATCAGCTGTCATCATATTTAAAGTGGTTGTTTTTCCAGCACCATTTGGTCCTAGTAACCCAAACACCTCTCCCGCGTCAACTGCGAAGGTTGTATCATGGACAGCAACCTTGACCTTCATCTCTTTGGGCATCTTTTTACAACAGCCCTCAGACTTGCCTTCTTTGTTCCCAGCTTTCTTGAACTCTTTTCTCAAGTCCTCTGCTATGGCCACAGGAAACTAAAAGGAGTAAAAGAACAAGAGATGTTAAAGTTTTTACTATACACGTGTAAGGTAAACAAGCTCCACCCCCTATTGGCCATATTTTTAAATAGTTCAGAATAATTTGAACAATCTTAGTATAGGGTCCACCAAAGTACATTTGCGCCAAATTATATTCAAATCCAGCCAGTTCTTTTTTGGTTAATAAGATTTTTAAAGTTTTGACATCTTCCCCTCTTTCTGATTCCGCAGCAACCAAAGTTCTACATGGAATTAAATTATTTTAACAGTTTTGAAAGAGGACTGTCTGAGGTACATTCTTATGATATTGATTTGAAATAAGTAGTTTCTTGTAGGAAAATGTGAACAGACATACAGAGGGACAGACAACCACGACCCTGGACATTGAGTGATCACAATAGCTCATCCGCACTTTGCACTCAGGTGAGCTAAAGACACTTTGGGAAACTTAACCCTTAACATGAAACACAAACAATATATGAGCCAGGCTACATGAAAATCGACCTTCCGAGGTTTTTAAATTAATTGCAATTCCTATCAAACTACATACTGTATCATTTGGTTAAAAGTGATAACCTTTTATCAGAGGCCTCAAAGATGGTTGTACAATTAGATAGTCAACAGGGATGGTATTGATTAGACTGAGAAAAGATGAAGTTTAATCTACATCTTTGCTGGTTGCAAAATCCCTAAGGTAATTAAGTTTTTAAATGATGTGGCTCTTATCATTTTTCATTTAAACCTTTATTAGGGGTAAAACAGCTGCTGTGTTTCATTGACAATTGATAGAGGGCCATCATTTGAACATTTCTTTGAAATAATTTGATTATCAAGCTTACATCTTCTGAGAAGAAGATTTATAAATTATTCACTTTAAGCATAAATGGTAAAAAAACCATTTTTAATGATCATTCAACATGACTTGAAGGAATTCTGCATAATAATTTGGCCAAATAGTTTAGGAGGTTAAGGTTTTTAAAGTGTTATTCTTTTGTTGCAATGGCAAGCATAATTCTGCATGGATCAAAATGTTTAGAAAGTATTTAGGAGGGGACATTCCTGAAGTTTGGTCAGAATTGACCCAGTATTTACAGAAGCAAAAGTGCACAGACACACGTACCAACATTTTGTAATATTATAAGCTCATTCCATTGTTTTAGATCAAAGAATTAGCTCATAAAATAAAATTGTATTGTCAGAAAAGCAGAAAGAATCAAAGTATGAATTTGTGATAGGCTCCCCCCTTAGCCCATAAGGATCGTTGGTGCGGAAAGACAAACAGACAATGTGCCATGACATAAGCTTGACTGGTTTTCAGCAATTGGAGCTAAAAATCAATATTACTCTGTACTTTTATAGTGTTGGAAATATTGTGGCAACAGGAGTAATTACCCATCATGAGCCGTTTTTACTTTTCTCACAATGTTTTCAACAAGGGGTCCATGAGGCCCTGGAAAACTCATCTGAGAATATGCCTTTTAAGACAAGATAAATATTTATAGGACATAAAATTAATCTGGTCATTGCAAATAAAAGCTTCCAAAATTGAAGTGTAATTTAAGAACAACAAGTCATAACGCCTACAGGCCGTTTTGTTTTATCTTATAAAATAATTTGATCAAATCAAAATGGTTTGAACAGCTTTTAAAAAAAAAGAATATTTCTGCCAGGTTATGTTGAAATCAGACATGCATTTTCAGAGAAAAGTATTTCAATATTAAAAAGAATGGACACAAGATGGCATCAGACAAGGTGTTAAATGAGAACATTTTAAAATTCTTTGGCTCTGAAAGTGCTGGTCTGATTTCAAGATAAATTTGCAGTAATTTTCCTTAGCTGATCCTATATCAAAATTCTTCACACCATATTGTTGGGTTGAAAAACATGGCCAACAGGCAGAAGTAGAACGATTTTTGAAATTCTTCTCCTCTGAAGGAGCTTGTCTGATCAAACTGAAAAACATCACCAGGTGGCATCAACAACTAATTCTACAAGGTATAAAAGCCAGTTGGTACAGAAGGAATCCCCTGTTAAGTTCACTAAATAAGATAGTGGGCATGCCAGAAATTGTTCTCCCACTGCGGTCAAACATTTCTAAATGAGATTATAGGCCTCATTTTAGATTCAGGGCGGAGTTCTGATATCAAATCTATCTGTACCAATGAACCGTTTCTTTATCTGCATCCTTAAAGTGAATCAAGCATAAACACTACATTACCTTTTTCCCAATAACCCCACTTTGGAGCCCCATGACCCGCATTCTTTCAGTCGTAACATCTTCATCCTCATTCCGGTTTGTTGTTCCGGGTGCACTTTCGGGCTCCACCATGTTTGGTTTGCCCTTCAAGAAACATGTCTCCCTAATGTCACCCCCTGTCTTGTAAATGTCGAGAAGACGCAGCAAGAAGAAAAAGATGAAGATGTGCAGTATGGACTGAAAATATTCAAGAAAATATGTAAGGATATAACTTTTAAAACATCATGGAATAAGGAGAAATTGTTTCAAATTATATTATTAAATGATTACTAAATAATACCAACAAGCCGCATCGACGGATTTCATTTATTATTCCATAAATTATCTGTCAAATTTCATAACCCATCCCTGATAAATGTGAATCTTCCTTGCATCTGATAGAGAATTGGTAACATCCACTACTTGCATTAAATGCTAGAAAGAGTTATCAAACTTGATTATTTACATATGTTTTATAGTTGGGAAGCATTGTATGAAGTTTAAATACAAAACATATAGTACTTGCATGCAAAACATTAACCAAAGTGAAAGTATTTAGTAGGGGACAATTTGACGCCGCGCCAGGGTGAGTAGAATAGCTTTCATATTCTCCGAATAGTCAAGCTAAAATAGGCCATTACTTGCATAATACGCTGGATAGAGTTATCATACTTGTTTACATAGTTGTGATGGTTGGGAAGGGTTATATAAAGTTTCAATGTAATGCATCACATAGTCAGTAAGATATGGTATCTTAATGTAGCTGCACGCAAAACTTTAACCAGAATTTTTAAGTAATACAAGAGGGCCATGATGGCCCTGGATTGCTCACCTGTTTTTTTTTTCTTCACTTTATCTATATAAGCCTCGCCCCCTGGCGGCCATAGTTTCCAACCAATCAACTTGGCTTGAAGGAATCTGATAGAGGGTCACCCTAGGAACATTTCTACAAAATTATTTGAAAATCGGCTTTACACTTTTGGAGAAGAAGAATTTTTAAGTTTTCATTATAGCCATATAAGGCAAAATAGCCCCGCCCCCCTGGCAGCCATGTTTTTCGACCAATCAACATGGCTTGAAGGAATCTGATAGTGAGTCATCCAAGGAACATTTCTACAATATAATTTGAAAATCAGCCTGACACTTTCGGAGGAGAAGATTTTTTAAGTTTTCACTATAGCCATATAAGGCAAAATAACCCCGCCCCCCTTGCGTCCATGTTTTTCGACCAACCAACATGGCTTGAAAGAATCTGATAGAGGGTCATCCAAGGAGCATTTCTACAAAATTATTTAAAAATCTGCCAACCAGTTTGGGAGAAGAAGATTTTTTTAAGTTTTCACTTTAGCCATTTAAGGCAAAATAGCCCTGCCCACTGGCGGCCATGTTTTTCGACCAATCAACATGGCTTGAAGGAATCTGATAGAGGGTCATCCAAGGAACAATTCTACAAAATTATTTGAAAATCGGCCTGACACTTTCGGAGGAGAAGATTTTTTAAGTTTTCACTATAGCCATATAAGGCAAAATAGCCCCGCCCCCCTGGTGGCCATGTTTTTTTACCAATCAACATGGCTTGAAGGAATCTGATAGAGGGTCATCCAAGGAACATTTCTACAAAATTATTTGAAAATCTGCCAAACAGTTTGGGAGAAGAAGTTTTTTTCAATTTGTTGCCATGGAAACTAGATTTCTGCATGGATCCCAAAAATTTGAAAGAAATCTGGTGAGGTAATTGAGAGGATGCTTTCTGTGAAGTTTCATCCCAATTGACCCTCTGGTTACTGAGGAGAAGAAGTTGACGGACGCCGAATGCCGGACGCCGGACAAAAGGCGATCACAATAACTCACCTTGAGCAAAGCTCAGGTAAGCTAAAAAGGGCCTTAACTTGCTTTAAATGCAGGATTATCTTACTTGATAATCTAAATAGCAGTGATAGTGGAGAAGTGTTGTATAAAGTTTCAATGCAATGCATCGAGTAAATACGGAGATATGGACTCTTAATGTAGTTGCACCAAAACTTTAACCAGAATTTCTAAGTAAAAAGAGGACCATACGTTGCATAAAATGCAGGATAGAGTTATTAAACTTGATTAGTTACATAGATGTGGTAGTTGGAGAGCATTGTAGAAAGTTTCAATGCAATAAATCAAGTAGTTAATTAGCTATGGTAAAATATGTACTTGCATCCAAACCCTTAACTAAGGTGTTACGCGGACCCAGACACTAACGCCAGAGTGAGTAGAATAGCTCTCATATTCTCCGAATAGTCAAGCTAAAAACTGTACTCATTGCCCTATAATATCTAGGATGGAGATTATATTTCATGGGACATATGTTCGTTCTACTTTCTCTTTTTTCACTGTCTTCATAAATCATCTGCTGCAGTCATTCTAGGTCATCCATTTCAATGAAAGACTACAGGTACTTATGGACTTAGTTGTACATGGAAATGACTTACGCAAATATATGCTGTTGGAATGTTGCTTTCAACTTCAAAATATTCACTGGTTTTAATCTGGTCTGTAGTGAATGTCCACAAATGTCCGAAATAAATCTGTAGAGAAATAAATAATTAATCATGAATTATTTAATAAACTTCAACAGTGAAATATCTATACAAGAGGTCTATGATGGTCTTGTATTGCTCACCTGATTTAATAGAACTTAAATAAATCCAATGTTCTTATCCTATATATATAAGAAAAACCAGCCCCATGCCCTCAGGTGACCATGTATTTCAACAGATTATAATTTTTTGATCAATCTTGGTAGAGGGTCACCAAATGAACATTTACGGAAAAAAAAATTAAATGTGGCCAATACTTTTGTACAAGAAGATTTTCAAAGTTTTTAAAATATGCATATAAGGAAAACCAACACAGCCCGTCATGTTTTTTAAGGATTGGATTAAATTGAACAATCTTTGTAAAGAGTCACACAAGGAAATTTGTCTGCCAAACTATTTCAAAATCAGGGCAGTGCTTTTGCACAAGATTTTTTTTGAAGTTTTCACTGTATATATATATACATGTACATACAAGAGGACCATGATGGTTGTATATCACTCACCTGTTTTAATAAAACTGAGAAAATTTCAATGTTCTTACCGTATATCCCCGGCCATAAGTCGAGTTTTTGAGACTCAAATTTTGGTGTTGAAGTAGGGACTCGACTTATGGCTGAATGACAAAGTCAAATTAAGAAAAAAAGAGAATTTCGGAGAAGTTTTGGGGGAAAATATTAGGTTGGGTAAAAATCCTAGATTGTTTTGTGTTGGAATATAAAGTTACTTTTTTACGAACATTGATTTTTATAATTATAAAAATCTTACCATCTTATAATTAAAAGTAATCCAAATTTCACAAATTGTAGGTTTCTTTATTTCTAAAGACATGTTTAATTCTTATTTTTATTTCACAGTTTGTGTAAACATCAAAGACACGAATTCGCGACTGCAACGGACACGTGGTCTAACGAGGCCAATCAAAATTATTATTTGTCTGAGTAGATAGCTTACAATAAAGCGATAATTAAATGCCTTCACACTTCCCGTGTTTGGTTAAACAATCATTAATAATCATCAAAGTTTACTTTCAGTTAACAAATTACAACGACGTAATTAATGTCAAAATCAATTATATATCGTGACGAATTACTGCATAAATGTAGTGTAAAACACAAGATTATTTGATATTGGCCTAAGCGGTTAACTTTTAAACTGCTTTCCAATTTCGTCGACCGTATCTAGGGTGGTTGCTAACGCATGACGTAATCTGCACCTGTCCCCTGTGTAGAATGTAGGACAGCGTGTCGTGTATTGGAATCTGACTTTACAATTATAAGTTAAATATGACTGGATTATATGAAGTGTTCTTTACGGTTAGAATCATAAAACTTAAACTTAATCATATTTTTAACAAAAGTTGCAATATGGGATGTGAAAATTAAAGAAATAAATACTATTTTCTTTAATGAAAAAAAAACACATTTATTTCAGTAACGTATTCCACTTCTTTTATGGCAACTTTTGTTAAAAAAATGGTAAAAATTTAATATTTCATGATAGCACTGGTCCGAAATTTTTAAAAAGTCGACCCTCGACTTATGGCTGAGAGTAACCTCTAAACCACCGAAATTGGGGTCAAAATGGACCCTCGACTTATGGCCGAAGTAGACTTATGGCTGAGGATATACGGTACTCAAAATATATAAGAAAACAAGCCCCACCCTTAAATAATTTGAACAATTTTTTAAGAGAGTCGGTCAGCCAAGGAACATTCGTGCCGAAATATTTTCAAATTGTGCAAGTATTTTTGGCTAAGAAGATTTTTAAATTTTTGACTCCATGTATATACATAATATATATAAGGAAAATGTTTTTCAACAAATTGACATACATGTAGTTTGAACAATCTTGATAAAGGGTCACCTAAGACACACTTTTGCGAAAGAAAATTCAAACCACGCCTTTACTTTTTGACATATACCTTATAATAAAATCGAGCTGCCTGGCAGCCATGTCTTTTAAATTTTAATGGATCGGAATAATTTGAACACTCTTAGTAAAGGGTTACCTTAGGAACCACATTTCTCAAATAGAGCAAATTAGGAGTCTTACTATAGTGAAACAAATGCAAAAACAAATGCAAAAACAAATGCAAACCCTGGCAGCCATGTATCAACAGATAAACATGAACAAACTGAGTCGCCCAAAGAATGCTTGCGCCTAATCATTTTTAAATCGGGCCATTAATTTTGGACAAGAAGGCTTTTTAAGTTTTACTATAAACATACATGTATATGGCAAATAAGCCCCTACATTGGCATCCAATCTTTTCAACAGATCAGAACAATTTG
This sequence comes from Serripes groenlandicus, assembly GCA_031761405.1. NCBI lineage: Eukaryota > Metazoa > Mollusca > Bivalvia > Cardiida > Cardiidae > Serripes > Serripes groenlandicus. Next base: position 41,474,238 of record JASEVX010000004.1, read on the forward strand.
AGCAAAATCTGAAGTTGGTCACCTGAAGAACAAAATTTAATGTGCCAAATGATTTTCAAAGCAGGACCCGTATTTCATTTTAAGTTATTTCTTTCTATTGCCATGGCCAACTATTTTCAATGAAATTCAATTCTTTGAACAATTTTCTCAAGAGGACCACCTTAGGAAGATTCCAGTGAAATTATTTGAAATTGGTTCACTGGTTTAGTAGAATTTTTTTCAAGTTGTTTGTAGGGAAATGTGAACGGACAGACAGATGACGATGAAGACGATGACAATGGATGGCGAGTGATCAGAATAGCTCATCCCACACTTTGATCTTAGGTGAGCTATTTTTCAATGGAACCAAATAATGTCAATAATTTTGTTTGAGGGTCAACCAAGGAACATGTTTTGAAAATTATTTTCAAATCAGTCGAATACTTTTGGACAAGAAGATTTTTAAAGTGTTTACCTTATTTATATAGTATAGTCCACCGAACAGATTGTAAGGGGGGAATATCAGGCAACATATAGTGTGGATTATCTTTGCAGCCTCCGCACTAGCTGTCATATCTATTAAAAAAACTTGGATGTAGGGCACATAACCCATCTGTAAAATAAATCAGTCAATTCAGGCAAAAATTTCAGACTTAATATTAAGCGAAGATGCAGATCAGTCTGTGCCTAAAACCCAGTCTGATCAGGATATTCCATTCCTTGTTCACCATCCAGTGTAACAAGCATCTTCAAAGCATCTAAGAAGTGATAATGACTAAAAAGGGACTATTCAAGTTAGCATTTTGATGGTAACTAATAACAAGAGCTGTCGCAAGACAGCAAGCTCGACTATTTGGCCATTTCATACTATAGTCAACAGTTGTTACTGAGATAGTGGCTTGATAGTATAATACTTAAATCAAGTTGGATACGTCTTGTTTGAATAGTATCTGCTGTTTGTGAGAAAAGGCCTTGCATGCAAAACCATAACCAAAATAGTTACTAAGATATGGACTCATAATGTAGTTGCACGCAACACTTTAACCAGAATTTCTAAGTAAAAAAGGGAAATAATTGTGTCAAAATCAGATATAGAGTTTTGGGAATTGTCCTGCAAAGTCGTGTGATGATGTCCAATAAGTGTGTGAAGTTTCAAAGCAAAAGCATTAATTTTATGGTTTGTGAGAAAAAGCCTTGCATGCAAAACTTTAACCAAAATGTCCAAGTCCAAAAAGGGGTATAATTGTGTCAAAATCAGATGTGGAGTTTTGGTACTTGTTCTGCAAGGTCATTTGATGATGTCCAATAAGTGTGTGAAGTTTCAAAGCAATAACAGCTGTGGTTTGTGAGAAAAAGCCTTGCATGCAAAACTTTAACCAAAGTTGCAACGCCGACGCCAATGCCGACGCACAAGTGACTGTAATAGCTGTCATATTCTTCGAATAGTCAAGCTAAAAACATCTCTAGAGGTCAATTTTCTCATAACATGGCTCAAATAGAAATAGTGCTATACATTACTTAAAGTGGCATGTTTAGCAATTTCTCCTTTTGTCACCATGTTTTCAACTCTATATTCAATTATTGTACTTTCATTTAAAGTGAGTTTCCAATTTATTCCAGGTATGTTTTCAAATTCGTCTGCTGCAGATCTGTTGTATGTGGGGACGGGTAATAATACTGTACTTTTAGAATCATCAAAACATCTAGATATTTGGAAACATTTTTTAACAGAGTTTATCATTATGGAAAGGGAAGTTTTTTGCTTCTTTTGAAAAATTCACCTTTTTCCATAATGATTACAAAAGGTATCAAATGTGACGTGTGGTTGGGGCAGGGAAAATGAAATCAAAGTTAGCTTACTTTGCCTTGTAAGATTGGCTGGACTGCTTCTGCTGTTTCTGTTTTGTTGAACATGAAGGAGAGGAAATAGGCAAACAGAATGTTGGAAGGGATGTAACAGAAACACAGTAAGATTATGCTTAAAGCCGCACCGGGTGGGGAAAATGCTTCAACCTATAAATAAAACAAAATCAAAGATTCAACTTTTTTGAAAACATGGTCAACTACCCGGTAGATAAGAGTTTGTAAAACACTGTATTGTGACCTAAATTGTTTTTGACTGGAAAAGTTAAAAGTCAATTTTGTGTCCAGTTCAATTCTGGGTTCACTTATGGGGTGGAATTTAGGCTCATAGAGGTATTCAGTCATAAGGTAATAGACACTTTTTCATTTTGTCCATAAAAAAGTGATGTTTTCAAGCTATTTAAACTTTACCTTGATTGTTTATTGGCCGAAAACATGCATGAATATGAAGTTTGCTAATTTCGTTAAACAACCAAATATGTTATTTTTGCTCTCATTTGTTATCATCATTTGAAATACATACCAAAAAACAGATCTTTGAGGGCAAAGAAGGTTTAAAAAAACCAAAAAAGGTAAATTTTGTGTCGTCTGCAATGATGTTTGAATCCAGTCAAACTGGTTGAAAAATTAGCCAAAAATGGCCGAGAATAATGCATAAATATCAAGTTTGATTATTTGATACAGTGAAACCTATATATGTGAAGCATTTCTTATTTCTTCTTCATGAAGACCTATATATTGTGCACAAAGCCTGGCTGATTCAGCTGTAAAACCTAGGTTCCGGTGATATCAAAAAATTTAATTTTCTTTGATAATTATTGCCTAACTGTCCTTATATATGCCTTGTGCATACATTTTATATCAATCATACTTCGTAAATAAATAGAAGACACAGATCCATAAGGACAAGAAAATTGTCATAAAGGTTAAATTCTCCAAATACATCTGTGGCCATGCTGATCTACAGTCAAAAAGTCCCTAAAAATGAGAGTATATCTTCATCAGAATGCACTGAATATATTACATTGAGTATAAATTAATTGTAAATGTGTAAAGGATAAACAGAAATGATTGATTTGATCAGTTTTAATATTGTGACCTTGTTTGAAAGTGAAGTATGTGAAACACAAGTTTCGTCTCATCCATTTTATTCCAAAATGATGGTTACCATTTTCGCAATGGTGCGAAAATGTACCAATTAAGGAAAATTTGCAAATCAGTTAGGGAGAAGTTTTTGTCCGACCTATTAACATGGCTTGAAGGAATCTGATAGAGAGTCACCCAAGGAACATATTTAAAGAATAATTTGAAAATCATCCGACCCTTTAGGGAGAAGATTTTTACAGTCTTCCTGGAACTGCCCCACCCCTGGGGGCTATATTTTTTTTAACAATAAACATGGCTTGAAGGGAATCTGGTAGAGGCTTGAACAGCCTAAGAACATTTCAACAAAATAATTTGAAAATCTGCCAACCAGTAAGGGAGGAGAAAAACCTTAAGTTTCTTCTTTTAACCAATAAAAATGGCTTGAAGAAATCTGATAGAGAGTCACCCAAGGTTCATTTTTACAAAATAATTAGGAAGGATAGGATTTTTAAAGTCTTCACTTTAGCCATATTAGGCATAGAAGCCCCAAACCCTGGTGGCTATGTTTTTTAGCAATCATCATGGCTTAAAGAAATCTGCTAGAGTGTCACCCAAGAAACACTTTTACAAAATTATATAGGAATTTGATATAGGGTGACCCAAGGAACATTTCTACAAAATAAGAAATAGAATCCACCAACCAGTTTGGGAAGAGAAAAACGTTTTTTCTTTTGATTCCCATGGAAATTTTGCATGGATAATATTTTTGTAGGAATTGAAGAAAGGACATTGAGAGAATGTTACATATGAGGCTTCATTACAATTTGTCTAGTGGTTACAGATATGAAGTTGTTTGAAGTCAAAAGATTATGCACAACAGACAATTCGCCATGACATAAGCTCGACTGGCTTTCAGCCAGGAAAGCTAAAAACGAAATCAATTATTCTCCAAGGTATTGTTTTCTACAACTTACTCCAATAGCAAAAATAAAAATGACACATAAAACTGCCGTTATGAAGAACATGATAAAGTCCACGGTAAAATAGGTGGACCAGTACATGGCAAAAGACACACCCGACACCCGCAACTGACCCCTGGCTTTACACTGAAATACACAAGTTAATCATATAAAGAAGATGGTCATGATGGCCCTATATTACACACCTCATTTAATATATATTCAATAGTTTTCAAAGTTGTTACTCTATACACATAAGGAAAACAGGCTCCACCCCTGGTAGTCATGTTTTTTAACAGATAAGGATAATTTGAACTATCTTGGTAGAAGGTCAACTCGCATAAGTTGCTGGAGCTTAATTAAGATATCGTTTTATTTAATAATAATTTTATCACAATATATCAAATTCATTACTTACGTAGATAATTATAGAGTTATCATAACTACGGTAACGTCACTTAACATTGTGAAAAATTACTTGGTGCTTTTCTCCATTGTATAAAGACTTGAAAAATGTCCAATAAATGATTCTAGAAAACAGCATCTAAAAGATTCTGTCTGTATGTAATGTATAGACACTTGGACTGCCGAGGAATCATTTTTATCAAACAGCTAGGAAGAACACAGATCTAAGAATAACTGATTGAATAGGGTATATCGCGATCTACATAATAGCGCAATTTTACTGAAATGCTTCAAAAGATAGAGAAATTGGAACACTTTTCCGCAACATTTTTGAAAATCTCTTGTAACATATTTAACAATGTAGCATAAAGAGTCTAATTTGGTACTAGAAACGTAGCTTATGATTTAGTCAAATCTTGTCACAGAAATGCTCACAAATCTATTTAACAGGAACACAAATTCGTCAAATAGCAGTGTAACTAAAGTCACTTGTACTTAAGTTAATTCAAGAAATATCATTATTTCAGACTACACTTAGGTAATCCAAAAAGTAATGAGCAGGTTCTCCGTTATTTTAACTGACAGGAATTAGATGCTTCCGGATCAACTGACTTTTGTAGTTTAAGCCTGCTTTTTATATAGCAATGGTTACCTCTCTGTCGGCTACAACATTTGGTCCAAATGCTCCAGGAATAAAGGAAAACGCTATTCCAATCAGCAACACAGCTAAAAAGGCTGCAATATTCCATTCTTGTTTCCCTTTACCATCACTTGGCCAGGGGTTACTTGTCACAGTCAAATATTCATTTGTGGCTACAAATAAAATTGTATCCTTAACCTTAACTGCATGTAGATGCATTTTGATGCCTCAGCAGCAGACGTCATTTGAAAACATTGTGGTAAAAGGAGAAATTGCTTTCCTACATACAGCCAATCTGTAACAGACGACTTTGAAAATGTCTACTCAACGATATAGAAAATCTCTATAATTACTGAAAATAGTTGAAAACATTTTGGCAAAAGGAGAAATTGCTCGTTTTAGGGAATATCTCCATTTGTCATGATGTTTTCAAATGTTGTCTGCTGCCAGAATATTTTCAACTCTAATCTGTAATTGATCTTTAGTTTTTACAGATCTGCTATATTTTATGTAGGTGTTTTTAACATCTCCTGCTGGAGATTTGTTGTTTGTGAGAATGGGTAAAGAACTTATCTAATGTGATATTTTCAAAATTGTCTTTTAGTTAAACAATTTTGGAAACAAGAAGCCTATGAGGCCCTGGATCACTCACAGCACATTAAATTATTCTGCAACATTATGCTTTCCCATTTACAGTGAATCTGCATTGAAGTAGCATTTTTGCCCACATTATCTTGAAATAAGACAAGCCATTCAGAGGGGACAAATTTTCAAAATTTGACATTTTACTGCTTTTCTGATGCCACCTGGAAGCCATGATTTTTTCAACTAATCGATTTGTCTAAAACAAATTTAATAGAGAGAAAGATAAGTAACACTTGTGCCATTTAATCAGACAAGCAGAAAAATCATTTTAAATTTGGAGGAGAAGCATTTCAAAGCTTTTACATTTTCAACCCTTTCTGATGCCACAGCAAGCACAGTTATCATTAGATTAAAATTCTTTGAATAGTTTTAAAGAGGACCATCAAACCACCAAATGAAGTATGGATGTAATGGACCAATTGATCTAAACAAGTTGTTGACATTTCAAAATAAATGTAGCCCACCTTAACCCTTTCCCTCATATTTACGCTTTTTGACGCCTTTGCAGCAGACAGCTTTTTGAAAACATAGTAACAAAAGAAGAAATTGCACAAAACATGCAATTTCTCCTTTTGTCACAATGTTTTCCACTTTTAGTCATAGGTTATCAATTCAATTATGGAGATTTTCTATGTTTTGACAAAATACGTTCAAAGTCGTCTGCTGCAGAATTGTCGTATGAGGGAAAGGGTTAAGCACAAAGTGTTCAGGTGAGCTAAAACAAGAGGGCCATTTTACCCTATATCACATACACGAGTAAACATAAACACATATTATTATAGACAATTACTTCTATATTAAATCACACAATTTTTTACCCAATGGACATGACTTTTGTGACATTTAAAAATTAAAGACATATAAAAGAACAAGTGACTGTAATTTACAGTTAAGTTTGCTTTATTATATTTTTAAACATTTTTTAGCCCAGACAAGTTTTGTCGTTAAACGGGGTCAGAGGTCAAGTTGACAGCAGCCTAATCTCAGTCCCCAACCCAATCTTTTCCAAAGATGCATCTTCATACCAACATCGGTAACCTTAGGTGTGATAGTGTAGAAGATACGTCCCAACAAGTTTTGTCTTTAAATTGGGTCAGGTCAAGTTCAGACACATCCTCCTCCCAAGTTGCACTTTCATATTGATTTTTGTAACTCGAGGTGCAATAGTAAAGAAGATATGGCCTGGAAAAGCTTTTCTATAAAAAGGGGTCAGAGATTTATATCAAGGTCATAGTTATCCAATTTTAATATATGACACCTTGTCTTACCAAATTTGGTATACCATAGGCAATATGGCCTGGAAAAGCTTTTCTATAAAAAGGGGTCAGAGGTTTATATCAAGGTCATAGACATCCAATTTTAGTATATGACATCTTGTCTTACCAAATTTGGTATACCATAGGCAATATAGCCTGGACTAGTGGTCAGAGTTCAAGGTCAAGGTGACCAAGTTTTGAGACATCACACTTCAGCTTCCCAAGATGCATTTGCATACCGAATTTGGTGACTCGAAAAGAAATAGTAAAGGATATATATATGGCCTCTACCAGGTAAGGCAGAAGACAGATGGGCAAGGTGCGAGGTGCAAACCAATATTGTTAACTCTGGCCTATTAAAAGACATCCGCTACAGTCGTCTGTATCAGTCATTCAGTGAGAAGGGTTAAAATTTAATGGTGAAAAAAGAAGACGTTTTTGTATTGCATATTACCTGTTATTCCCGCAGCAGCTTCTTCAGACTTCAAGAGGATGTTGTTAATGAGATTAATGCATGCTGGGATTGAATGAAGTGCTGAGTCATTGAACCACATCTTGTACTTCAAATCTGTCACCTGTGACAAAAGATGAATTTTCAAATTAAAAAAATAACCAAATCACACATTCATTAAATCCTCTTTTTTGCATTTTAGTATTGAATACAAGATTGAGAGAGCAACCTTTTTATACCAAACAATGAATTCTCAGTTGAGCCCGTCCATGGGCAAAAAGCTACAAGTTTCCATTTCTGAACTGTGTAAATTCAGATCAGCCTGTACATCTGCTCATTCTAATCATAATTAATCACAACTTGACAGAAATTTCTAACAAGCTCATGTAAGTAATATGTGAACAGTGCAGATCTTGATCAGAATGTGTAGAGGCACTGTTCAGATCAGCCAACTTGTTCCTGTTCTCATGGTCAGACTTGTATCATCTCAACAGTTTTGAGGATAAGCCCCTCTATTACCACCAGAGAGACCTTAAGACTTATATCACTATTATTTTCAGGTTATTCACAGCTTAGCATTAACCCTTTAACACTTTCCCACATACAGATGCATTTTTAAACATCTGCAGCTTACAAACTTTTAAAATATTACAGTAAAAGGATTTTTTTCCATAATAAGCATTTTTTCCTTTCACCACAAAGTTTTCAACACGATTTGATCAATAATTACACTTTATTTACTGAGATTTTCCATATGTTTTCATCTGCTGTTGATATATTCTATGTGGGAATGGGATAAATAAGATCAATGACTACTATAACTTACCCTAGAGCTTGTTGTGTCATATGTGTCTATTTGCATTCCAAGATAATGGGGGGCCACTGCTTTGGCCAATAACAGTAGGGAATCATTTGTGTATTGTTTTAGGTATGTTGTTGTTTGATAGACTGATGAAATGGTGGCTGTGTAAGACTGGGATCCTGCAGTATCTGAAAATTGTATTACTTGACTGTATCAATCTGAACCCAACCTTTAATTTATTCAAAAAGTGTATTACTTGACTGTATCAACCTGAACCAGACCTTTAATTTATTCAAAAAGTGTATTACTTGACTGTATCAACCTGAACCTAACCTTTAATTTATTCAAAGATTGTATTACTTGACTGTATCAACCTGAACCCAACATTTATTCAAAAAGTGTATTACTTGACTGTATCAACCTTAACCTAACCTTTAATTTTTTCTAGAAGCGTATTACTTGACTGTATCAACTTGAACCCAACATTTATTCAAAAAGTATATTACTTGACTGTATCAACCTGAACCTAACCTTTAATTTATTCAAAGATTGTATTACTTGACTGTATCAACCTGAACCTAACCTTTAATTTATTCAAAAAGTGTATTACTTGACTGTATCAACCTAAGCCCAACATTTATTCAAAGATTGTATTACTTGACTGTATCAACCTGAACCCAACATTTATTCAACAAGCAAATTCATGAAATTTATATTCCCCGTTTGCAGGAAATATTGTAGGAATAAAGTCCGCCAAAAGTGACGATCGAACTTGGCCTAGCTGTTAAGGCATTTAACCTTGTCACCAAGTTTGAAAAAAAAACGGTTCACATTTGTGGCAGTAATTGCACGGAAACAGCAACAAACGACATTTTTTGTTAATAAAGGGGCCATAACTCCACCGAATAAAGTCCGCCGAAAGTGAGGATCGAACTTGGCCTAACCCCTTAAGTCATTTTACGTTGTTACCAAGTTTGAAAAAAAACGGTTCCCATTTGTGGCAGTTATTGCACGGAAATAGCAATTAACTCCACCGAATAAAGTCCACCGAAAGTGACGATCAAACTTGGCCTAACCCTTAAGGCATTTAATGTTGTTACCAAGTTTGAAAAAAAACGGTTCACATTTGTGGCAGTTATTGCACGGAAACAGCAACAAACGACATTTTTTGTTAATTAAGGGGACACAACTCCACCGAATAAAGTCCGCCGAAAGTGACGATCGATCTTGGTCTAGCCCTTAAGGCATTTAACCTTGTTACCAAGTTTGAAAAAAAAACGGTTCACATTTGTGGCAGTTATTGCACGGAAACAGCAACAAACGACATTTTTTGTTAATTAAGGGGACATAACTCCACCGAATAAAGTCTGCCGAAAGTGACGATCGAACTTGGCCCAGCCCTTAAGGCATTTAACCTCGTTACCAAGTTTGAAACAATAGGCCCATGAGGGCCTATGCTCTACTGGCATTGATCTGGCTTGTTTCAAAAGGAACCAATATGTCATCAATATTCAAATACCATCTAAGTTTGGTGAAGATCAGATAGTAAATGGAAGCTCTATTGTGTTCACAAGCTGTATTATAGCAATTTTGACAATTTCAAGGGCCATAATCCAGCCATGCATGGGTAGATCTGGCCGTTTTTATAGAAATGAACCAAACTCTCATGGATATCTAACTACTGTATAAGTTTGATTGAGATACAATCAAAAATAAGGACTGTATCATGTTAACAAGCTCTTTTAGAGCAATTTTGACAATTTCAAGGGCCATAATTCAGTCATGCATGGGGCGGATCTGGCTTGTTTTCGAAAGGAATCAATCTCTCATGGATATCTAACTACTGTATAAGTTTGGTTGAGATACAATAAAAAATAAAGACTGTATCGTGTTAACAAGCTCTATTATAGCAATTTTGACCATTTCAAGGGCCATAATTCAGTCATGCGTGGGGAGGATCTGGCTTGTTTTCGAAAGGAATCAAGCTCTCATGAATATCTAACTACTGTATAAGTTTGGTTGAGATACAATAAAAAATAAAGACTGTATCGTTTTAACAAGCTCTATTATAGCAATTTTGACCATTTCAAGGGCCATAATCCAGTCATGCATAGGCGGATCTGGTTGGTTTTCAAAAGGAACCGAGCTCTCATGAATATCTAACTACTGTATAAGTTTGGTTGAGATACAATGAAAAGTGAAGACTGTATCGTGTTAACAAGCTCTTTTATAGCAATTTTGACAATTTCAAGGGCCATAATCCAGTCATACATGGGCGGATCTGGCTGGTTTTCGAAAGGAACCGAGCTCTCATGAATATCTAACTACTGTATAAGTTTGGTTGAGATACAATCAAAAGGGAAGACTGTATCATGTTAACAAGCTCTTTTATAGCAATTTTGACCATTTCAAGGGCCATAATCCAGTCATGCATGGGCGGATCTGTGGCTGGTTTTCGAAAGGAACCGAGCTCTCATGAATATCTAACTACTGTATAAGTTTGGTTGAGATACAATCAAAAGTGAAGACTGTATCGTGTTAACAAGCTCTTTTATAGCAATTTTGACCATTTCAAGGGCCATTATCCAGTCATGCATGGGCGGCTCTGGCTGGTTTTCTAAGGAACCGAGCTTTCATGGATATCTAACTACTGTATAAGTTTGGTTGAGATACAATCAAAAGTGAAGACTGTATCGTGTTAACAAGAAATTGTTTATGGACGGACCGCCCGACCGACCGACCGACGGACGCACGACGGACGAATCGCCACGACATAAGCCCTTTGACGGTTCACGTTTGTGGTAGTTATTGCACGGAAACAGCAACAAACGACATTTTTTGTTTATTAAGGGGCCATAACTCCACCGAATAAAGTCCGCCAAAAGTGAGGATCGAACTTGGCCTAGCCCTTAAGATATTTAACCTTGTTACCAAGTATGAAAAAAACCGGTTCATATTTGTGGCAGTTATTGCACAGAAACAGCAACAAACCACATTTTGTGTTAAATAAGGGGCCATAACTCCACTGAATAAAGTCCACCGAATATGACAATTGAACTTGGCCTAGCCCTTAAGGCATTTAACCTTGTTACCAAGTTTGAAATAAAATGGTTCACATTTGTGGCAGTTATTGCACGGAAACGAAGTGTGACAGACAGACAGACCGAAATTAATAACCCCCCTTTTTTTCTTCGAAAAAGCGGCGGATAAAAAATACTAATCAAAGTGTCTTATAAGGGTGGTGGGTGGGCTTTAGGACAGTACCCAACAAGTGTCCATTTGTGCGCTCAGACGGACAGACAGGCAGACAGACAGACAGACGGACAAACACAAATTAATAACCCACCTTTTTTCTTCGAAAAAGCGGGGGATAAAAAGTGTATTACTTGACTGTATCAACCTAAGCCCAACATTTATTCAAAGATTGTATTACTTGACTGTATCAACTTGAACCCAACCATTATTCAAAAAGTGTATTACTTGACTGCAAGAAAGAGATAACAAACCCATATCATAACAAGAGCGCCAAATGTCACAAAATACGCCTGTTCTGTTTTTTTGAGACCAATTAAGTATAGTGATAATTGGTTGTACATAAGGCAAATTTAGAGAGCAGACACTGTTAGTACAGTTTTGGCCATTTCGAGGGACATAAGCGTGTAGTGACTAATATAACGTGGTAAGTGATCAAACCTGTCCAAGATATTATGCCAATACACATTCTGACCAAATTTGGTGATGATTGGACAATGAATGAATGAATGAATGTATATTGTTTTATGGCGCATCGACAGCTAAGGTCATTTAGAGCGCAATTAAATTTAATTATTCATGATCCCTGTGTAAACAAACCAGTACTAGGCTAGAAAATGTGCCTTGCTCAAGGGCGATGATTGGACAAAGGCTTCTAAAGTTATTGAGTTGACAAGACCAATTTTAGGCAATTTCTATATTTAAAGAGCGATAACTTGTCTGAGATATTGTGGCAATACACATTCTGACTAAATTTGGTGATGATTGGACAAAGGCTTCTAAAGTTATTGAGCTGACAAGACCAATTTTAGGTAATTTCTATATTTAAAGAGCGATAACTCTCAATCGACTAAAGCGATATGGCTAGTTATCAAACTTGTCTGAGATATTATGCCAATACACATTCTGACCAAATTTGGTGATGATTGGACAAAGGCTTCTAAAGTTATTGAGCTGACAAGACTATTTCAGGTAATTTCTATAATTAAAGGGCAATAACTCTTAATTAACTTAAGCTATATGGCTAGTTATCAAACTTGTCCGAGATATTATGCCAATACAAATTCTGACTAAATTTAGTGATGATTGGACAAAGGCTTTTTAAGTTATTGAGCTGACAAGACCAATTTTGGGTAATTTCTATAATTAAAGGGCGATAACTCTTGATTAACTAAAGCGATATGGCTAGTTATCAAACTTGTCCGAGATATTATTCCAATACAAATTCTGACTAAATTTAGTGATGATTGGACAAAGGCTTCTAAAGTTATTGAGCTGACAAGACCAGTTTTAGGCAATTTCTTTAATAAAAGGGTGATAACTCTTGATTGACTAAAGCGATATGGCTAGTTATCAAACTTGTCCGAGATATTATGCCAATACACATTCTGACTACATTTAGTGATGATTGGATAAAGGCTTCTAAAGTTATTGAGCTGACAAGACCAATTTTGGGTAATTTCTATAATTAAAGGGCGATAACTCTCGATTGACTAAAGCGATATGGCTAGTTATCAAACTTGTCCGAGATATTATCCCAATACACATTATTTTGACCAAATTTGGTGATGATTGGACAAAGGCTTCTAAAGTTATTGAGCTGACAACATACTGGACGCCGCCCGCCCGTACGCCGCAGGTAAAACTATAATACGATCCGTTTTTTCAAAACGGGCGTATAAAAACTTGAAATATAATTTTAAAACAAAGTTGAAAACATTGTGGGGAAAAGATATATTGTTTGGGTCTTTTTGTATCTTTTTTCTTTGTTTTCAGAAATCATTTGCTGTTAAGGCATCAACAGACATTTATATCAGGTAATGGAATAAAGAAAGGAAAAACTATACTCACTGACTGTATCATGCATTAGGAATTTTGGAACTGTGCCATAAGGAAAACTCCCCTGCCCAGATGTTAAATTAACATAGTAGAATGGGCTCAACAATAACGGTTTAGTTCGGGCCAGCGTCTTGTCTGCTTGAGTCTTTGACACAATTAGGCCACCTATTATCAAACCAACGGGTAGGAAAAATTTCCAGAATAGCGTAACTCCACGCCGTAGTGTCTGTAATATTCTTATAAAACACAAGGACCGATATCTCTGCATTGTCAGTTCCATGCCCTCAATACATTCGACAGAGTCAGATGGATTTACTGCATTGGATGTTTCAATGTCTACCTGTGTGTGCACTTTTGGTGCAAGTAATTTTCTGTTTTCCATTTTGTCATTATGTAGACTGTTATTTTCTTCCTCTGTTAATCTACTATGCTCCAAATCCTCTTCTACAAAATTTATAAATAAGTAAAAAAAATGTGATTATTGGAATAATTTAGTCTGTTGCTAAACAACCTACATCTAAGGGTTATTAAAGTCATCGAAAATGTAACATTCAGAAATTATGTAGTAGTATTCTGATACAGAATGGAAAACAATTTGGGAAAAAGAGGAAGGGCATGGTTTGTGCAATATTTCCTTTTTCCTCCACCGAGTATGTTTTTCCAATAAAACATCTGTATGAGGGAAAGGATTTAGCTATTTGTTGACTTTTCTTAACCCTCTCCCACATATAACAAATCTGCAGCAGAGGACTTTGAAAACACATTGGCAAAATGTGAAATATCTTCATAAATTTAATCATTAAATAGAGTTGAAAACATTGTGGCGAAAGGGTAAATTGCTCTTCATGAGAAATTTCTTCTTTCGCCACAATATTTTAAAAAGTCGTCTGCTGCAAATGAGAATGTGTCTGCAAGTGGGAAAGGGTTAATTCAACATTATTGGTAAGCTAAGGGTAATCACTTTTAGAGCATGTCTAAATAGTGACTCCCTGTCTGACAATGCTTTTCTTCAATAACATTGCATTGTTATATAGATTGTCCATGTTTTTCTTCAAAACTTGTCTATAAAAAAAAGGGTTTAAAACAGGATAATAATCAAAAATTGAGATATTCAATCTGATAATAGCAAATTATGTATATATGCTCTAATTCACTCTTTTGAATAGAAAGTCTGATGTACAAAAAAAGCAAAATATAGACTTAACCCTTTCCCTCATATAACAATTCCGCAGCAGACGACATATTTTGTCAAAAAATAGAAAATCTCTTGAATTGAATGGATAACCTATGACTAAAAGAGAAAAACATTGTGTCAAAAGGAGAAATTGCTCGTTTTGAGCAATTTCTTCTTTTGTCACTATGTTTTCAAAAAGCTGTCTGCTGCAGAGGCGTCAGAAAGCGTCTATATGAGGGAAAGGGTTAAGAATAAAAAAGAATGATCACAACTAACCAAGTTTTAAAAACACTTCCTCCAGAGTTGTCATGGAAACTCCATAGCTTTTAATACCATAACTGTTCAAGGTTGACTCTTGCTCTAACTCCTTGAACAGACCTATAAAGAAACAAGAGGCCCATGAGGGCCTATGCTCTACTGGTATGGTTCTTTGGTCATTTTCAATCCAGAGCATGTATGTATGGTGAAGATCGGATAGTAAATGGAGGCTCTTTTGTGTTCACAAGCTGTATTATAGCAATTTTTACAATTTCATGGACCATAATCCAATCTTGCATGGGCGGATCTGGCTGATTTTCAAAAGGAACCAAGCTCTCATCAATATTTAACTACTATCTAAGTTTGGTGAAGATCAGATAGTAAATGAAGCCTCTATTGTGTTCACATGCTCAATTATAGCAATTTGGACAATTTCAAGGGCCATAATCCAGTCTTGCATGGGCGGATCTGGCTGGTTTACGAAAGGAACTGAGCTCCTATTGATATCTAACTACTGTATAAGTTTGGTTGAGATACAATCAAAAGTGAAGACTGTATCGTGTTAACAAGCTCTTTTATAGCAATTTTGACCATTTCAAGGGCCATAATGTATGTATGTATGGTGAAGATCGGATAGTAAATGGAGGCTCTTTTGTGTTCACAAGCTGTATTATAGCAATTTTTACAATTTCATGGACCATAATCCAATCTTGCATGGGCGGATCTGGCTGATTTTCGAAAGGAACCGAGCTCTTATGGATATCTAACTACTGTATAAGTTTGGTTGAGATACAATAAAAAAAGAAGACTGTATCGTGTTAACAAGCTCTTTTATAGCAATTTTGGTTTTCGAAAGGAACCGAGCTCTCATGGATATCTAACTACTGTATAAGTTTAGTTGAGATACAATCAAAAGTGAAGACTGTATCGTGTTAACAAGAAATTGATTACGGATGGACGGACGGACGGACGGACGGACGGACGCACGCACGCACGACGGACAAATCGCCACGACATAAGCCCTTCTGGCCTTTGGCCAGTAGAGCTAAAAACAGTGTCTAAATGTTCCAATCAACTGAACGAATCATTACCTACTGTCAGTTTGCTCAACGGCACCTTTTTCAGCAATATTTTTAAAGGTCATTTGTATCAAGGATATTATTTAGCTAAAAGGGGCATGACTATACTAATTAACATTTATTTATATTTAAAAACCTTTTAATTTAGAACATCTACTTAAACATATTGTTATATACACAGTCTTAAAAGACGACCCATTGTAAGGGAAAAATCTGGTCTTTGTTCACAGGTGGTCTTTTGTTACAGGGTTATTTATGGAGAAAATAAGTAATTGGGAAATTAAAAGTTTGATTGCTATAGACAGGGAATTGCTAAACAAAGGTGGTCTGTTTGACTGCATATATATATATTTTTTTAAAACTTAATATCCTTATCAAGTGTCATTTTGTGAGCAGCTTACTAATCAATTGTGACTGCATAGCTTGTTTGCCATCTATTTGTAAAGGCAATCCTGTAGGCCTCTTGGAAATAGTAAAGACAAAAACCTATTACATCTATATAAGTAGGCAATACGAATGTTATTGATATATGATCCTCAGATGGTCACTTTTCATATAACATGGCACATAATTATGGTTATAATATAACCAATCTGCATAAAGCATTCAATATACATGTCCTGTAGCTCAGTGGTTTAGGCATGCACTCTGGGTGCAGTAAAGCAAAAATTCAAATCCTGGTGGCCTTTTTGGAAGCCATCAGTAGGCCGCTTCCTGTAGGAATGCTTTGAAATTTAGCACAAGGAGATATATAGACCTGCCAGTGTGACCACATATCAGGATTTCTCCTTGTCCTTACTAAGTATACTAATGTAAATGACTTTTAAAACATCCCTTTTACACTCTATATACATGTGTGAGTTTTACAAATTAAAACAAGAGGGCCATAATGGCCCTGGATCGCTCACCTGATTATTTTTTTTCACTTTAGCTATATAATCCCCGCCCCCTGGCGGCCATAGTTTCCAACCAATCAACTTGGCTTGAAGGAATCTGATAGAGGGTCACCCTAGGAACATTTCTACAAAATTATTTGAAAATCGGCCTGCCACTTTTGGAGGAGAAGATTTTTTAAGTTTTCACTATAGCCATATAATGCAAAGTAGCCCTGCCCACTGGTGGCCATTTATTTTCGACCAATCAACATGGCTTGAAGGAATCTGAAAGTGGGTCACTTAAGGAACATTTCTACAAAATTATTTGAAAATCTGCCAACCAGTTTGGGAGAAGAAGAATTTTGAAGTTCTTTTCATTTCGTTGCCATGGAAACCAGAATTATGCATGGATCTCAAAAATTTGAAGGAAATCTGGTGAGGTCATTGAGAGGATGCTTTCTGTGAAGTTTCATCCCAATTGACCTACTGGTTACTGAGGAGAAGAAGTTGACGCACGATGGACGCCGGACGACGCACGACGGACGACGGACAAAAGGCAATCACTATAACTCACCTTGAGCAAAGCTCAGGTGAGCTAAAAAAGACAAAGGCCGGTATATTAATTTAATGTACATGTATGCACATTTTTAGTTAAGCAAAATTCATACTGTATCTAGTCTAAACAGTAAAATAGTTAACCATTGTTTTGAATTGGTTACCTGCCTCATACGCTTTATTATTTCAATAGTATCTCAAACCGGGAACCAAAAAAAAGCGCTAAATGTAGTCCGGTTCCTTACATCCAATGATATATTACACAGTAATTAGAGGAAGAAGCCTGGCCCCGTATTCACCAAACTAAATATTAAGTCCATTTTTTGGATTCCCGGCGTTTTAGATTTAGTCTGTATTCACCAACGAGTTTAAAACTGATCTCAATTTAGTCCAGTTTGTAAGTTTCGTAAGCAGCCACGCACCGACTCTGGTTCCCAAATAAAGTTAGGAGCTAAAACAAAAGACAGTACCATTCATCTATAGTCTATTCATAGTTTTTAATTTTTATCGTTTATTCACATAGATGGCATCTCAATTTTCAATCATCCTAACTATTCATTTGCATTGTTTTTAATAATCTGACTTTCTTGTTCTAGTTGTTTTTTGTCGTTTTCGATCACCTTTCATTTTCGAACATTTATGCATTTTGTTTTTCGCAAATATCGCTGAAAGTTTCGTCTATGATTGCACATACTTGAATCAAAGTTAACTTCGAAAAAAATTGTCATCGCAAAATGCTGACATGAAAAGATTTAAACCAAAGAAATATCTGTTTCAAGATAAATTACGCCGTCAAGTTGATTCGTTCTTTTTCGCTGTCGCAGTGTCACTTTCATGAATTTATAACACGTTTTCGGTGTATTTTGCCTAGCCAACAATATGTTTTATCACGGATGCGATGTGAACTTTCAGAAAACTTAAATGAAATGAAATCTTCTACTTCTTACAAACAAAGTGTGATCAAATTCACTGAACTGTATTTCATATATGCATACAAACAGATCTCGTGACACTTTCAGGCACCTCTGCAAGAAATATGTTTTGAAAACTTTGTGGCAAAAGTAGAATTGTTTTCAACTTTATTCAATTATGATTATGATAATTCTTTCATTTATAGAGAGTGTCCATTTTTTTGAATACCTGTAAATGCTTTGAAAGACATTTGTTGCAGAATTGTTGTATGTAGGAAAGGATTAACCAAATAGTGTCTTAAAATGTACTATAAATGTTCTTTTACATATCTTTGCTTAACAACAAAAATTGACTTTAAATGTTTGTAATATAAAAGTACTCTTATTATTAATCTAAAGTCATGATTTTACAGTTTGAGAAATAATTTAAATGTTCCTTTTTATCATTTCTTCATGTGCACCGAAATATTGCGGCTTCTCTTTGATGCTTTGCGTCAAACATTCGTCTTGTAGGAATCTGTTCTGATATGGCTGGTTGGACTGTAGCCATCAGCTGGTTCCATAATGGTACCAAATGCCTACCTGCCATACAGGATAGGATTCAAGAATAAAACATAATCAGTCAACAGATGTTATTATACACATTTCCTGAAATACTAAAAATCTGCAGCAGACAGCTTTGAAAACAAATTGACAAAAACATGAAAAATCTCCATAAATAAGAGTTAGTCAT
This sequence comes from Serripes groenlandicus, assembly GCA_031761405.1. NCBI lineage: Eukaryota > Metazoa > Mollusca > Bivalvia > Cardiida > Cardiidae > Serripes > Serripes groenlandicus. Next base: position 41,493,000 of record JASEVX010000004.1, read on the forward strand.
GATCAATTTCTTCTTTTGTCCCAATGTTTTCAAAATTAGACTGATGCAGAGGCGTCATAAAGCATCTGTATGAGGAAAAGGGATAAACAAATACTTGTTTGATACCTGCAAAATTACCAATACCATCATGAGGCATGGTAATATCCAGTTCTTTACCATGCATGGATACGGTTGATCTCGGAGCCAGCCACAACAGTAGACACCATCTGACAAACCCTGTTGGTGTCGCATGTTGGATTTACAACTATACTGCAGGAAAATACATAAAGATTTGATAAGAAAGTTTTTCAATTTATCCTGATATAAAATTTGTCTGCCTCAAAAAAAAGCTAATTTTGTTTTTAATATCTTGCAAAAGTGAAACGATAGTTTCAATGCAGTCTACATGTTTGTGGTAAATATCAGCTGCTGCAGCAGCATCTAGAGTCGTCACTGATGGTAAAACTTTCCCACTTTAAATAAAGCCTCATTTTGATGCATATGAAGGAGACGACTTTTGAATGCGACTTTATCAAATTCTTAAATCTTCATTCATTTTAAAAAAGGTTTGATATTTTTGCAAGTCATCAGTTGCAAATCTGTTGTATAAAGGAAAGGGGAGTTAAATGAGAGTGTATGATAATATAATAATACTGCCTGAAGATTGATACATAATAAATCTAGAAATATGTCCATAGGACACAGAAACCCCTATTTAGGAACCACCGTTAGCTGTTTCATATCAATGGCCATAATTGCTGCCACTGTATCAACCAAAGCAGAAGTAAATTTGTCAGATTTCCTTCAAGAGCGAGACCAAGGTTCTATTCAAAGTAGGTCATACCAAAGACTTTGAAAAGATAGCAATGACTTTCCTTCTTGGCACTCAGTGTAGAAGAGTGCATTACCATTGATCTACCGGAGAATTACTTACAGGTAGTACAACAAGAGCTGTCGGAGGACAGCGCGCTCGACTATATGCCGCTTATTTTCATAAAGCACTATTTCATTATATTGCACTTAAGTACTATTAAATCATATTATATACTCTATATATGTAAAAGCAACTGAATAGATACATACATTTAAATATATATAATTTAAAAATCAAATTTCCTAAGTCAATCAAGGGCCATTACTCCATATTTAGGATACAATGGAGTTATCTAACCTAATTGTACGATGGTCCTTAACAAATGTGTGAAGTATGAAGTGATTTGAATGACGTAACTTTAACGTTTAGCTAAACGCCAATGTTAAAACCGACCAAGTCCAAAATTAGCAAAATCTTAAAAAAAGGTTTTCCAAATTTAATGTTTGACACCATGCAAAACCCGTTTGATATGTTGGAAGAATTATATTTGATAAATGAATGATCACAATTAGAGAGGAATGTAACCAAAAATTATGAATTTATCTAAAATTCTCAAAATCAAACAAAAATCATATTTATTACCCCCTAAAAGTCACACTCAGGATCTTCAACATACAATGTGAAGAAAGGTATTATATGTCATTATATTCCAAATATGAAAAACCTAACACAAGTACTTATTGAGAAAAATTAAAAAATTAAATGAAAATGCCAACTTGCCCTAAAACTTTAACCACCCAAAAGCATATCTTTTACCGCAAAAAGAAGGTCACACTCAGCATCTCCAGCATACAATATGAAGAAACGTATTTGATGTAATTATATTCCAAATATGAAAGCCCTAGGACAAGTACTTATTCAGAAAAAGTTAAAAAAATTAAATAAAATCCTACTTGCCCTAAAACTTTAACCACAGAAAATCATGTTTTTTACCCTAAAAAGAAGGTCACACTCAGCATCTTCAGCATTCAATGTGAAGAAAGGTATGAGATGTAACTATATTCTAAATATTAAAGCCCTAGCACAAATTCTTATTGAGAACAATTAAAAAATTAAATGAAAATGCCAACTTGACCTAAAACTTTAACCACCCAAAATCATGTCTTTTACCCCAAAAAGAAGGTCACACTCAGAATCTTCAGCATACAATATGAAGAAAGGTATTAGATGTAATTATATTCCAAATATGAAAGCCCAAGAACTTATTGAGAAAAAAAAAAAAAAAAACTTGCCCTAAAACTTAAATCACTGAAAATCATGTTTTTTTCCCCAAAAGGAAGGTCACACTCAGCATCTTTAGCATTCAATGTGAAGAAAGGTAAAAGATGTAACTATAAGCCCTAGCACAATTACTTATGAATGAAAATGCCAACTTGCCCTAATACTTTAACCGGACGCCGCCGGAGACGCCGGGGCGAGTAGTGAAGCTCTCATATTCTTCGAAGTCAAGCTAATAAATGACACAAACATCCAACATATCTAGTAATTTATGAATACAAATCAAGTTAATGAACTAATATCTGACATATTAAGTCATTTATGAATACAATTAAATCAAGTCAATGTCATAAAGTTATTGACACACATATCTGACATGTAAAGGTCTTTCTGAATACAAATCAAGTCAATGTCATAAAGTTAATGAGACAAATATCCGACATGTAAATGTCTTTCTGAATACAAATCAAGTTAATGTCATAAAGTTAATGAGACAAATATCCGACATATTTAGTCATTTATGAATACAAATCAAGTCAATGTCATAAAGTTAATGACACAAATATCCGACATATTTAGTCATTTATGTGAACAAATCAAGTCAATGCCATGAAGTTAATGACACAAATATCTGACATATTTAGTCATTTATGAATACAAATCAAGTCAATGCCATAAAGTTAATGACACACATATCTGACATGTTAAGGTCTTTCTGAATACAAATCAAGTCAATGTCATAAAGTTAATGACACAAATATCCGACATATTTAGTCATTTATGAATACAAATCAAGTCAATGCCATAAAGTTAATGACACACATATCTGACATGTAAAGGTCTTTCTGAATACAAATCAAGTCAATGTCATAAAGTTAATGACACAATGACACAAAGATCCAACATATTTAGTCATTTATGAATACAAATCAAGTCAAACACCAAAGATGTAATGGGTGGAAGGACCGGTCATTGAAACATCTTTTCACTCCGTCAAAGGCCAAAGGGACAAAAACATGACAAGAGTAACACAAAGACAGTTAGTCTTACTTTAAATGGTATCCCAGACCAAATCTATTTTTCAAGAAGAGAGAAGATCCACAACTTCTCAATGAACCTTTATTTACAATGGCTTTTCTGTCTGAAAAGAAATATTAAATGAACATACAGAATATATGAGTTAACCCTTTCCCACATACAGACTCTTTCTTAAGCCTTTGAAGCAGATAACCTTTGAAAACATTGTGACAAAAGGAGATTGATTGATTGGGGTTTTTACGCCGTTTTCAACAATTATTCAGTCAAATCATGGCGGCCAGTTCACCTACTCATTCGTTTCCTGGCTTTCTCATACCAGTACTCAACACAACATACTATCCAAGCAACTGACTGCTTTTCCACATAGACTGTTAGCCCAAAGGTGAAAGACGAATGACGCATGTCACAGTGTCTTTTGTCAAATGTCGGAAAGCATGTTGGCCGAGCTGGGATTCAAACTCACAATCCCTGGATTGACAGCCCATCGCGCTGCCGACTGAGCTACCGGGGCTCATTATGAGTAATTTCTGCTTTTGTCATAATGTTTTCAACTCTATTGAAACTAGAAATATCACTGAAGGTGATAAATACCTCTAGCTGGTGCCTGACAATATACGTATGTATGAAAATTCAAGGGGCCATAACTCATTTAAAAATAATTCCAGTGCAACACGCCCACAATATGCACAACTAGGCTTGGTATCAATCATTCTTGTGAAGTTATATTGAATTCTGACCAAGGCTTGCTGAGAAATAGTGTTCACAAGAAATGTCTACAAACCAACTATGTATGAGAAAACGCCGACAATATGCACAACTAGGCTTGGTATCAATCATTCTTGTGAAGTTATATTGAATTCTGACCAGGGGTTGCTAAGAAATAGTGTTCACAAGAAATGTCTATAGACCAACTATGTATGAGAAATTCAAGGGGCCATAACTTATTTAAAAATAATTCCAGTGCAACACGCCAACAATATGCACAACTAGGCTTGGTATCAATCATTCTTGTGAAGTTATATTGAATTCTGACCAAGGGTTGCTGAGAAATAGTGTTCACAAGAAATGTCCAGACCAACGGACCGACCGACCAACCGATCAACCAACTGACAAACCGACCGACAAGCGTGACTCCTATATAGCCCCCATATACTACGTATCTGGGGGTATAAAAATATCCTTTCGTTTATAGAGAGTTTTCCTATTTTATTCTAGGTGCTTTCAAAGTCTTCTGCAGCTGAATTGTTGTAGGACGGAAAGGGTTAAGCAACTCACTCTTAGAGGTAAGTATGACTTGTCATCTAATGATATGAATTCATATCAGAAACAACCACAGATCCAAATTAGCCTGCACCTCAGCAAACTTGAAGCCTCTAGACCAATAACTGACTACACAAGTATGCAAAATCATTCAACCTATTCCCATATTGAGCAATTCATCCTTTTGCCACAATACTTTCAGTCTGTATAATAAGTATAGTTTTATTTATAGAGACTTTCTATATTTTTGCCTCAATGTTGTCAGTTGTCTGCTGCAGATTTGTATTATGACTATGTTGGATTCAAAACTCCTTGTTGCTTGGTTCATTTATCTCTATAACATGAAATGTTAGACCCTTCTAAAATGTGTAATCTAGACTTGCAAAATAAAACTGGTAAATATGGGTTGCTGTCTGAGTACACAATTTCATTTATTTTTTGCAGAGCTTGAAAGAACTTAATTAATAAAATGAAAATGAGTAACAAGTTATCTACTTTGAAAACACCTTAGAAAAAAATGTAGATTCCGACACAGAGTTCTTTTTCCAAACAGTTTTCGAAAGTCACCTGCTGCAGACGAGTTAAATATATTCTTGAGTAGGGAAAGTGTTAACCCTTTCCCTCATATAGACGCTTTCTGACGACTCTGCAGCAGACGGCTTTTTGAAAACATAGTAACAAAAGAAGAAATTGCACAAAACATGCAATTTCTCCTTTTGTCACAATGTTTTCCACTTTTAGTGATAGGTTATCCATTCAATTATAGAGATTTTCTATGTTTTGACAAAATACGTTCAAAGTCGTCTGCTGCAGAATTGTCGTATGAGGGAAAGGGTTAAGAAATACCTAAAAAGAAGGTTCAAGCTCAACACAATGTTCAAAGTCGAAGCTCTTGAATTACCAGCAAGAATGTCCGCTTCATCCATAAAGTGTGTAGTTAAAAGTATAATTCTTCCCTTCTTTTTCTCTTTCAATATTGACCATAGATGACGACGGGAGTATGGGTCCATTCCAGCTGTAGGTTCATCAAGTATGATTATCTGGATATAAACAAGATAAATAGTCATCAGTACTAGTCTTTGACAAACATGAGCCTAGGTGTAATAAATATGAACCATGTCTAGTGAATTGGGATCTAACTTCATTTATGAACAGTGTAGACTCAGCATGTGATCAGTCACTCATTAATCTTCACTGTCCCCTATATATTAAATAGACAGATATACATCCTCAGACAACCAAGAAGCCCAAGATGGCCTTGCCTTGCCAAAACACACACAAAAAACCAATATGTATATGTATATGAAGAGTGCATATCTTGAAACAAAAAAGCCAAATTGTACCGTATTCCACAGAGGGACTCAAATACTGTTGGAAATGTAGTACCTCCATTATCCTTACTTCGTATCAACAGTACATATGAGTATGAGTATTTTACTATTTGGTTCATTGACCCTTTCCCACATACAACAAATCTGCAGCAGACGACTTTGAAAGCATATGCAACCACGGTGCCCTGTCTAGGTTGTGGGTGTTGTAGGTAGGTTGACATTGTAGTTAGTGATAGTGTTGGTTATACCGAGTTCTATCCCAACCACTCTGTCTGTGTCTGTGAGACTGGTAGATTTTGGGGAATTACCTGGTCCCACAAACTGTCCCTCACATGCACGCCTAGAAGAACACAACGATCGCGGGGTCCACTCTGTAGGTTACAGAGTGTGGCAATACTGGAGGCAACACGATAGCTAGTTAACTAGTCTTTTATTATACACATACATTTATCAACATTTCCTAAGTTACTTTATGACTTCAATATTATTAACATAAGTTCTCCATTAAATGTTATCCTAACAAGACTAACTCCATCTAGTTCACATAAGACTCTGTTTAAGTCTTTCCCCTATTTCCTCCTGTTCCCTTCTTCTTAACCTTTCCCTATTATATGATCCTCTATATTTCTCTTAATCCTAATCTTCTATCTCTATCTCCCTTAATGTTTTCAAGACTTTTCTATTTATCCTGATCAATTCCCATGTAAACTGTTTAGACTTAATTCATTAACCAATGAAATTGAACTATTTATTAATTTATAAACCAATATCAAAGCTTGATATAAAGTATAAGATTGTTTAGTAAGTTATAATAACAGAAGCCTAGGGTTTCACACCTAATCAACAAGATATGCTTTGAGTAGGCAGGAACAATGCACCAACCATAATGTGCTAAAACCATGTCGGACTCTGTCTCAAGGCCATTAGGTTGATTGCAGGAAGCTGATTTCAAAGACCTAAGTTTCACAACTTTGTCAAATCTAAGTCAATGAGGGTTTTAAGATCTTCAATCAATTAATAGGTGTCAATTGGTGTTGACAAACAATATGTTGATTTCCAAAATAACTTTGACCTCAGTAGAATTTAAGATTATTATTATTATCTATTTCATTATTAATTTTATTATCTTATTTCCAAAAACATTTAATGACAAAATTACCACGGTGACAGATACCCTAAAAAAAAGAAAATTCCCTTTAAATGAAAGTACAATAATTTAATTGCAACATCATTTTGAGCAATTTCTTCTTTTGTCAACATGTTTTCAAAAAGCCGTCTGCTGCAGAGGCGTCAGAAAGATCTATATGTGGGAAAGGGTTAAAGCTTCAAACCTTAATAGAAATATTACTTATTCAAAACTCTTGTCACAAAAAAGACTCCTAAGAGAAGAATAGATAATCACAGATATATAAACGGATGTTCTGTTTGTTCTCACCTTGGGATCACCAATTATCGCTATGGCAACTGAAAGCTTTCTTTTTTGTCCACCACTCAAAGTTTCAGACATTTCATTAGCCTTATCTTTTAGATCCACACTTTCTAAGGCTATTTGTACCTGGAATATTTTGTAAATATATAGATTAACCTTTTCCCACATATGATAAATCTGCAGCATACTTCTTTAAACTTATCAAGTCTAAAAAATTCACCATAAATGATATTATGCTTTTGAATAGAGTTGAAATCATTGTGGCAAATGGAGAAACTGCTCATAATGAGCAATTTTTACCTTTTGTCACAATGATTTCAAAAGTCTTCTGTTGCAGAGGCATCATATAGAGTCTATATGTGGGAAAGGGTTTATTGACTTCTTGATATGATACCTTAAGATCGGCTGCTTTGAAAATATTGATAGAAGTATTTTAACAAACTGGAGGCGCAATTTGATAGAAGTATTTTAACAAATTATAGGCGCAATTTGAATGGAAGTATTTTAACAAATTGGAGGCGCAATTTGATAGAAGTATTTTAACAATGGAGGTGCAAACAGATATAAGTATTTTAACAAATTGGAGGCGCAATTTGATAGAAGTATTTTAACAAAGGAGGTGCAAACAGATATAAGTATTTTAACAAATTAGAGGTGCAATTTTGAGGCTGAGTTGAAAACAATACGGGAATGGGACTCTTTGTTACAAAACCATTTCCAGATTTGTAATTTTTCATTAGATAATTTGAAAACAGACACATCTTAACCTTTTCCCACATACAGATGCTTTCTTACGCCTCTGAAACAGACAACTTTTGAAATCAGTGTGTCAACAGAAATAATTGCTCACAACAAGCAATTTCTCCTTTTGTCACAATGTTTTCAACACCATATTAATTTTGTAAAATCTTATTTATTGATATTTTTCATATCTTTGCCAATTTGTTTTCAAAGTCATCTGCTGTAGATTTTTTGTATGTGGGAAAGGGTTAAAACAGTATGCATGTAAAAGGTAAATAGTTTCAAGCATTGCCTCTTTTTCCACCTGATCTTCTGGCACCCCTTTCAATCCAGCATACAAGGTAAGATGTTCAACACAAGTGAGTGGATCAAAGAGAATGTTGTGTTGGGGGCATATACCCGTCACCCCACGTAATGAGTCCATGTCATTTGGCTTACTCACATCCTGAAAGTGTAAGAAAAATAACATTTAATCTTTCCCCATAATCTGACATATTTGAAAAGTATATGAGAAAGGTAGAAATTGACCCAAAATACTTAAGTGATGTACTTCCATATTGAAATATCAAATCTGAAAATATTACAATATTGAAAATTGATAGTGTAATTTTATAACAATATTGCATGTAAAGTAAAAAATTGCTCATTATGTGTTCTTCAAATAAACAGTGCTTTTTGGGGGACTAGTGCAGATACAGATCCACCTGTGCATACCTATAGTTTATCTTGCCCTGCACTATTTGTGAACTAGTAAATAAAAATCCCATTGGGATTAGATCAGATTGCATGTGCGTGCAAGGAAAACAACACTTGTCACTTGTTGGTTTTGATAGAGCTCATCAGATTTTCTCCATCTTCTACAATCCTTTATGTTTACCACATACAGGCGTTTTCTAACACCTTTGCAGCAGAAATCTTTTAAAAACATAGTGACAAAAGGAGAAATTCCTTAAAAAGAGTAATTTCTCCTTTTGCCACAATGTTTACAACTTTTTTCAGTTATCATACCTTCCTTTATAGACAATTTTTATATTTTTGCCTAGATGTTTTAAAAGTTTTGTTATATGTGGGAAAGGGTTAATGTATTCCCTCAACTTGTGCTGGCCAAATTGCCAACAACATGAGATATCAATTAAATGGTTATGATTTCAAATTCCAGATCAGTCCAATGATTGACAGAACGTATTGCAACAAGTGAATTTCATCTTCCACGAATGGGTTTAAAGCATATGTGGGAGACACTCGGTTGCCTTGGAAGTATTATCTACCATTAACTGGTGTGACAAAGCTAGGAAACACACAGGAGGGTGAACTAATTGCCATGACATGACTGAAAAACTGTTGAAAATTTTATTATCTCCAATTTAATTGACACCTTTACAGCAGACATATGTAAAACATTGTGAAAAAGTGCGAAATTGTTTTTATATAACCTGAAATTGGCCCATTGGTTTAAGTGAAGTTGTTAACAGAAAAATGTGAATGGATGTACAGACAACAATCAAGGACGATAATGATAAATAATAACAATACATATGTAGCTCATCACACACTTAATGTTCAGGTGAACTAAACATTTCAGTGCAAGATAAAACTACATATTTCACCCTGAATGTCTCACTTTCAATTGGACGACACAAAATCAAGACTAAATGTCATATTTATAAATATTTTAAAACTCATCATATAATAATTATAATATATTGCTTGTTTTTGGCAAGACATCTATTTACTAAAATTACAGAAAACAGTTATTATCTACTCATGGCTGGTGATTTTTTTTTTTGATTTTTCTTTTCTGTGATGACATTTATAACTCAATTTCTCACCAGTCCAAAAATGGTTGCAGATCCGGATGTAGGACCAGTCATGCCTGTAAGAATGTTGATCAAGGTTGTTTTTCCTGCACCGTTGTGCCCCAATATGGCTGTTATCTGGTCCTCATAGATTGTCAGAGATAGTTCTACAAAATACCATAAGAAAACAGAGTTTTAGATAAGGAGACGTTTTTTTAATCTTTCATGTTTATTAGACATCCAATCTCTATAGTATGGGTACTCCAAAGATTTGTTTCAGAGGGAAGACGTTTTTGAATACCCACAGTATAAGGTTATTATGGTATATATAAAATAATCTATCTCAGAAGACTTTGAAAAAATCTAAACAAAAATGAGGCATAATGGTCAAAATGTTGTGGCAAAATAAGAAATTGCTCAACATGATTTTTATTCTTCTGCTACTGCAAATATGTCGTCAGTTGAGATTGGGTTAGGAGAACTTTTTTGAGACAAAACTCATTTGATCCCTTTCCTAATAACACTCACTGGCCATGTTTTTTAACCAATCAATATGGCTTGAACAAATTATGCTGAGTCACCAAAGGAACATTTCAACTAAATTATCCAAAAATTCTACAAAAACTTTCTTAGAATGGAATTTTTGTCAGTTTGCCCTTTTCTGATGCTGTCAGTCCACCATTTTGTACACCCAATTGATATGGCTTGACCATTATTGTAGAGATTCACTCAAAGAACATTTCTACCAAATTATCTTGAAATAAGACAAGCACATTTAGAGGAGAAGAATTCTAAAGTTTTGACATTTCCCCATTTTCCAATGCCTCAGCAACCAACATTTCAAAATAGAATTTAGATCTTTGAACATCTCTGAAAGAGGACCACCAAAGAAAATTGCCGGGAAGTTTTGTTGAAATTTGTCAGGAAAGATGACGGACATAGAGTGATCAAGGTCAATCACATTGAGCTGTAGTGATATAAAAAAGATGGAGTTTGATTAGGCATGTGCTAAGAAAAACTCTAAACAATATTACAGAAATAGCCTTACTTTGGACACCAGAAAGTAAAATAAAAAAACTGATGCCAAAAACACCTGGCGCCACACTGTAGATGGGGAACAGAAGGACATTTACAAGACTTGGGGAACCATTTAGAAGTTAGCCCAGAACAGACAGGAGTGGAGATTATTTGTTGCTGCCTTACATGACAACAAGGCATAGTGGGAAGTAATAAAGTAAGCTGGTACAGATGACATATGATGCTCATGCTGCAGATGACTAATAAAAAGAAACCTTTTTTGGAAAAGACAAAATTGTGTAAATTGATATAATTCCCAATTTCCCAACAAGGTCTAATCCAGTTACAAAATTCTATTTCCAATTTAACTGACATTACAAATTTAACTTCAAACATTACAAGTTTATCTATGATGTTTCTTAAGCAAACTATAAATGGTTAAGCAACAAAAATAACAGCTAATGTTTAAAATCTAATGTATTCATGTATTCACCATTAACAGCTTTGACATCTTCTTCTCCTTTATTCTTCCTAAAAGTCTTTGACAACTTGTGTATCCTTAAAACGAAAATATAAAGCATTTATTCATCATACAGTTGTGTGGACATAATTTATTTTATGTTTTCATTTGTCCACAATTCCAATAAAGACAACTGGCCCACTCCAGGTGCCCATTTGTTTTGCTAATCATCTTTACTTTATCTAATTTTGTGTGAGGTCACCCATTGATCATTCAGTTTTAAATATCCAGCCAGTTATAGGACTCCATAATATAGTGTTTTAAAAACTGTTACTTGACATATAATAGGTTAATCCGAATAACAACTCACTTAAAGTTATTTCCAAAAACTTCAAATATCCCATATTGTGTATTTTGAGATTTAATTTTTCATATAACAAATATTTGAATTGGGCAAGTACTCATTTTTACCCTATATATACATGACTTTAACAGATCTGAATAAATTTCAATAAACTAAGTAGAGGGTCATATTAGGAACATTTGTGAAAAAATACTTTTAAATCTGGCCGGTACGTTTGGACAACACAATATTTACCGTTTTGTAATGTTTTCGCTTTTTGGATGACGGAGCAACTAAAGTTCTATATAGGACACAAGTCTTTGAACAATTGCTTCATTGGTTACAGGAAAATATGAACAGACAGACAACAACGACGGACAGCGAGTGATCGTAATAGCAAACTTCAAACTTTGTAATAGCAAACTTCATGCTCTGGTGAGCTAAAAAAAAGCACATCTGGAAAATTTCCCATAACATTTTGACAGGGGAAAATATTTATTCAATTGCTCAGTTTAAGGCAATTTCTTCTTTTCCCTCCATGACTTTCAAACAAATTGTCTTTAAAGTTGTCTGAGTCATTGAAAGTGACAAGGGAGCAATTTCAGCAGCTAACATCCAAAAGGTTCAACTCACCTCACAGCTGCCTTTGCTTTCATTGACTGTGGGACAGGCTCTATATCAGGATTTTGGGCCTCATCCTGGTCCTCATCCATGGTCTCATCATAAATATTATTGGAGAAACTCAGATAATCCTTCTTTTTCTTCTGTTTCTTCTTACAGGACCAGAAGTCCTTCGTACATAAAAACAAAGGCCTTGGACCATATTCACCTAGAACATATTGTTTTAATTAGAGTAGGAAAACAACCCTAACATAAAATGCCATTTTCAGAGTTATCTGTTTGGAAAACCCCAAGAAAACGGATAAAACATCTGTAGAGCTGAAAATAGTTTAGGAAAAGAAGAAAAAAGTTATTTGAGATATTTGTCCTTTTGCACACATTTTTCCATTTGTTTGTATCCTGAAATAGGCTACTTGTGAGTTGTGACTACTGTCTGGCAAAGTTGCATGATTTCTAGAAAGCTTTCGATACAGAAAAGGGACAGGGTAAATAAAACAAACAAGAATTATGCTTACTTATAGGCTCATCGTACATCAATGCAAGTGTTCAACACAAAGATAAAATGGTGTGGGAAAATTTGATGTTAATCTCACAAATACTAAAGAAGCTATGGCATATTCTCAAAATTCATTGTAATTCTGGTTGTTTCACCTAATATATTACCTGGTACTATTTGATCAAGATACATCGCCAACAAGAAGTAAAAAATTGTGTCTATTAACAACATGAGAATAGGTCCATACAGTGGGAATTCACCATCAGATACTGAACTGAAATCCATTCCACCTCGCACATCAAGATAAACAGCCTGGAAATTAACAACAATACATGATTAAGGATAACAAAATTAGTGACAAATATTTATTCAAGTAAATAACAACTTTCGAACAGTAAAAGTTCAAAATAAACAAATATTATCTCTTACAAATGTGTTTGAATTTCAATTCAATAATAAGTTCTGCTTGTCTGAATTGCCTTTGAAATTTATGAAAGAAGTTATTCAACCAAATAAAATAAATTTATGATGAAATACCCTTTCACACATTCAATTAACTTGCAGCAGACGACTTTCAGAAAACCTATGCAAAGATCTGTAAAAGCTTTGTGAATAAAAGTTTACTTAGAAATAAAACAAGAAATTACTCATCATTAGTCATTTGATATAACAAGTAAAGGATATTTGTAATAAGGTATAAAATCTTTGAACCATTTCGCAAGAGGACCACCAAGCAACATTCCTCTGAAGTTTGATTGATATTCGCTCAGTAGTTTAGGAGGAGACGACGTTCGGAACTTTAAGTTCATTTTACAACTTTGTGATGACTGGTGTTTTTCAACCAATCAATATGGCTTAAACAAATTAGGTAGTGGATTGATGAAGGAAGATTTCTTCTAAATTGTCTTTAAAACAGACTAGCACTTTCATAAGAAATGAATTTGAAAGTTTTCTCATTACGCCCCTTAACTGACGGCACCTGGCCACCATGTTTTTCAATCATTCAATATAGCTTAAACAGTTTTGAAGAGTGTCACATAAGTAAGAGTTCTACAAAAAATCTTGGAATCATTCAAGCAGATTTAGAGGAGAAAATTTTTACAGATATTTGGCATCTTCCCCCACCCCTTTCTGGTGCCGCAGCAACTAAAATTGGAAGTTTGGTTATAATTGATTCAGTGGTTCAGAAGGTGATAAGAATATATCACCTTGAGCCATTACCTCAGGTGATCTTAAAACATCAGAAGACAAAAGTTGATTTGTCTAGAAAAGTTCATGAGCAGTTTCACCTTTGGCCACAATGATTTCAACTTTATTTAACAATTAAGCTATCTTTTATGGAGATGTTTCAGGTTTTTGTCACTATGTTTTCAAAGACGTCTGCCACAGATTTGTTGTATGTGGAAAAGGGTTAATTAAATACAGTACCTGATCTATTCCCAAGGATAATGCTGTAGGAGAGAGGATACAGAGCAGCCATCTTTCATAAACTGGTACATCATATGAAGCACTTCCTGTCCCCTCCTCATAGGTGCGGGTTTGACTAACAATTAGGTAGAGCAAACTGGTTAACATGGTTGACATTGTGGCCACCCCTCCGGCTGTCTGAAATAATCATCAGACATCTAGATAAAGTGCATAATGTATTGTTCCAAAATACCAATGTGACCTCCAAATTCTGCTTATAACTAGAATATGCCTTTTCGAAACAAGAGGGCCATGATAGCCCTTGATTGCAAGATACAAATACAAGATTACAATATGATTTGTAATGCCAAACACAGTAACTCATTTTCAGGAACACAAGCCGCGCACCATGGGGGCTATGTTTTTTAAAGGAGCAGAATAATTTGAGCAATCTTGGTAGAGGTTCTCATTGTAATTAATTTCTTTGAATAACTTTGAAAGAAGAAGACCTAAGGAACATTCCTGTGTAATTATTCTGAAATTGGTCCAATGATTTAGGAGGAGAAGTTGTGTGTAGGAAAATGTGAAGGGGCAGACAGACAAACTTTTGATGGGTTTGATCACTAAAGCTCACTTTGTGCTCAGGTGAGCTAAAAAGCGTATGTCTCTCCCTTTTAACAGTCATACGATCATCTGCTCAAATAGGCAAGTCATCCTGTGAGGACTTTGGATCAAAGGTTAGATATTCAGTGGAAACAAATTCTAATTTGATGGCCCATAAGACCATGACCTTTGACCATTATTAGAAATCTGCCAACATCAGTCCTGTCCCCTGGTGGCCATGTCTTTGACCAATCAAAAGGAATCTGATAGAGGATCACTCTACAAAATAAGTTTAAGAGGAGAAGGATTTTTAATATTTCCTTTTTCAGTTGACATGGAAACAAGAATTTTGCATTTTTAAAAATATTTAGAAGGAATCTTTGAGAGGACATTGAGGGGAAGTTTCAACCTAATTTACACACTGGTTACAGAGGAGAAGATGATGACTGATGGCATGACCAATATTAGAACCTAATGCCTAGACATCTTGATTCATCAAGACAAACTTTCTGACAAAGTGTCAAGCTGCTTAAGTAAAAGATGCGGTCTCTATAGTTATTTCTAAATATTGCCTAGCAACCCAGTTTTTGACTTGACATGACCCATATTTGAACTTAGCCTAGACATCATCAAGACAAATATTCTGACAAAGTGTTAAAAGTGTTTTAATTTGGCTTAATGGCCTAGTTTTTGACCTGACATCACTCATATTCAAACTTGGCCTTGAAATCAGTAAGATATTTTATCAAACTGAACAAAGCACTACCAATGGTGCATGCCAGACTTAAGGCAATCACAATATCTGACCTTGAGAATTGTGTGCACATTTGACATAAAAATAGAAGTTTATATTTTAATGATTTATAAAAAAGGATCCTGGGAATCAGGAGATAAGACAAATTTGTGGGACAACTTAAAGAGGAAGATATATGGACCAACATGTCCAACATCCAAGGCAACAACAATGGGTGGGGGGAACATAATTGAGTCATCATCTTTTGGACAGTGAATGAAAAATGACACCTACATCTAGAGCACTTTTATCTTGTTTCGTCTTGTATGATGAAAAGAGTTGTTAACCCTTTTAAACATACAACACATTTGCAGCAGATGACATAAAAATGTCTACATAAAAATGTCTACATAAAAATATGGAAATTCTCTATTATTCGAGGTATAATTACTGAAAAAAGTTGAAAACTTTGTGGCAAAAGGAGAAAATGCTTTTTTTTCATAGTTTTGCCTAGATGTTTAAATATCTTCTGCTGCAGAAATGTTGTATGTAAACATAAACTGATAAGTACTCGTAAATCTACTTGTGAACTGGGAGAAAATGTGATGAAGAGAGAGGAAAATCTGAACACATGAAATTTCTCCTTCTCCAATAATATGTTCTTTTCTGATATAAAGGTAAACTTCTAATGTTTAACATATTACAATGTTCTCCTAATTAGTTTTAGACATTAAAATATTGTACAATGTAAAAGTTTATCAGCTTTTTGTTTTGTCAAACAAATCCTGAGCATCGAGGAGGGAAGCCCTAGTTTCTATGTTTGTGGTTTTTTTTTTAACAATCCCAACATGGATTTAACCTATAACCTCTTGCTATCAAACAAACCCTGAGCATCGAGGAGGGAAGCCCTAGCTTCTATGTTTGAGGTTTTTGGAACAATTCCAAAATGGATTGAATCTATAAACTCTTGATATCAAACAAATCTTGAGCATCAAGGAGGTAAGCTCTAGCTTCTATGTTTGAGGTTTTTGAAAACTCCTAACATGGCTTTAATCTATAACCTTTTGCTATCAAACAAATCCTGAGCATCGAGGAGGGAAGCCTTAGGTTCTATGTTTGAGGTTTTTGAACAATCCCAAAATGGATTTAATCTATAACCTCTTGCTATCAGACAAATCCTGAGCATCAAGGAGGGAAGCCCTAGCTTCTATGTTTGAGGTTTTTAGAACAATCCCAACATGGATTTAATCTATAACCTCTTGCTATCAAACAAATCCTGAGCATCGAGGAGGGAAGCCCTAGCTTCTATGTTTGAGGTTTTTAGAACAATCCCAACATGGATCTAACCTATAAACTCTTGCTATCAAACAAATCCTGAGCATCGAGGAGGGAAGCCCTAGCTTCTATGTTTGAGGTTTTTGGAACAATCCCAAAATGGATTGAATCTATAAACTCTTGCTATCAAACAAATCTTGAGCATCAAGGAGGGAAGCCCTAGCTTCTATGTTTGAGGTTTTTGAAAACTCCTAACATGGCTTTAATCTATAACCTTTTGCTATCAAACAAATCCTGAGCATCGAGGAGGGAAGCCTTAGGTTCTATGTTTGAGGTTTTTGAACAATCCCAACATGGATTTAATCTATATCCTCTTGCTATCAGACAAATCCTGAGCATCAAGGAGGGAAGCCTTAGGTTTTATGTTTGAGGTTTTTGGAACAATCCTAACATGGATTTAACCTATAACTTCTGGCTATCATGACAAATTTACAAAGGCACATCTGAGCTGCTATGGATTGTTGGTAAGGAAAAATTAGAATCTCTTTTTCATACAAACTTTAAAAGCCATAGAATCGAAGAATAACAAATAAGTTAAAGCTATATATAATAAAGAGTGTAAATAATAATGACAGTTTCTGAACCTAAGTCCTTCACATGATGTATTCATTAAATATGTAAAGGAGGTTTACAATCTTTTAGCTATGTATTACTAGCCCTTACAAAGCTGAATGTTAAAATAGACTTGTCTAATGTTACAATTGGAAGAGGCCATAGCAAATTCTAGGAATACCAAGAAAAAAAATGTTGAGTTTAGCAGCCCATAGTATAGAGCCTGATCAGATGAGTCGGATGCACCAGCTGACCTGGCTTACTGGTGGAACTGGCTTCCCTAAATTTGTTACTGTACCGAAGCAGCAACTTTCTGGCAGTTATATCAGCCATATAAATTAGAATTAATTGAAATATGTTGACAATATAGGCTCAAAACATCCTAGATGTTCAAAAGTAATGATAAATCAGAACAGATTTCACTCTTGTTTTGTAAACAATTATCTATATGTTGAAACATTTTTGTCCGATGTTTCCATTGTAGACAACTCGAAAAATATAATATCAGGTAAATGGTTACAGAAAGATTTCTTTGTAAATGAAACTTACCTGAGCTTTGTTGAACAAAGAAGTCATTAGAAAGGAAATACTTATGATGGACAATCCATATAATTCAATCATGATGAAGAATAAAAACATGTTGCTATTCTCCAAAAATCTTGCAGCGAAGGCAATAATCGTTATGGCAATAGACACTGCTGTGATGATGACAATGTACACTGTGGCCCAAGAGAACCTAGAAGAAGAAGAATTATATGTAAACAACCCTATACATGATACAGATGACTGATGTCTTTGCTCTTAAAAACATTGCAGAAAAAGGAGAATTATTCTTAGTGAGCAAACTCTGTACCAAAATTATATTTCTAGATTTCCAAGATGTTTTTGTTTTAACTTGCAGACACATTTTGATGCATTTGCAGCAGATGACTTTAAATCACTTTTGCCATTGTATACAAAACATCCCCAACTTGATTATTAACATAGGTGTGATAGTAGGAAAGTCTTGCAGAAAAGTTCTAAGCAATAAATCTAGTAGTAACTGAGCTATGGTGTTATATATGTACATGCATGCAAAACCTTTACCAAGGTGTGACGCTGACTCCAGGGTGAGTACCATAGCTCTCATTTTCTCTGAAAGTTGAGCCAAAAACACAGGTCTATGAAATTGACCCCTTTACTGATACAAACAACTAAGGATGACTCTGCAGCAGACAGCTTCGTTTTAAATTGTAAAATAAACAGAGAAATTTTCTGCCAAACAATATAACCTTTTCTCACAAAGTTTCAATTTAATATCGATTTTCCAGAAGTTCGTTACTGAAATATATCAAGTTAAAAATGTAAAAGGTTGTTTCTAAATAAAGGAAGGGATGTTTGAATGTTTGGAAGAGACATGTACACATACAGCAAGGTTGGAAGGGACATGTTTACATACAACAAGGTTGGAAGGGACATGTATACATACAAGTACAACAAGGTTGAATGGACCTATCCATTGTGTCAGATCTACAAAAACTAGATATGGAGATACTATCTTTTTTCCTGCATTATTCCTTACTTTATCCACCAAACTCAATGTTGTAATGACTATCCACTACATAAGGTGTTGTGTAAAAACAAAGACTTTAGCATTGGATCTATCAGACAGGAGTTGGTAATAACATCTTACCAAAACACAGAGCTTCTGAGTCCCATCATTTTCATTCCTTCTTTGATTTTCTTCTCCTTTTCTGTCACTATCAATACGGTCATTATATTAATGATAGGTGTGAATGCAAGCACAAAATAAATGGACGACAATGTCTGTATGGAGCTGGTATCCAGTAAGAACGCTGGTGTTGGTAGCATCTGTACAGACGTATTAGCTTGAGGGAAGGCACCGTTACCAGTCTTGTTTCGTATTATCGCTGTGTCAATCAAAATCTGCATTTGTGCAAATCCTGATTTCAAATACTTTGCAACATTGCATCTATTGTCAGTTTGGTCGTCACGACAAC
This sequence comes from Serripes groenlandicus, assembly GCA_031761405.1. NCBI lineage: Eukaryota > Metazoa > Mollusca > Bivalvia > Cardiida > Cardiidae > Serripes > Serripes groenlandicus. The sequence goes on from JASEVX010000004.1 coordinate 41,512,233, forward strand.
CAACTTGGGTCTTAAAGATATCTGCTGAATCTGTACTTGGATTGGCAGAATCACTCATACGGATTGCGTAACTTAAATCACCACTTCCACTGTAGTTGAAACTTACACCTGCAGCCACAGACGTCAAGTTATTGCTGTAGGCTGTTTCCGCAGATTTATCTGTTGCATAATACTCCATTTTAAGTGACTGGGTGGCCATAGAGGTTACATCCCCCATTATAGCTTTTGTAAAGTCAGTGTCTGGTGAAACTAACACACGGAAGTCTATGCTGCTCTGATTTCCCATCCAGATTGGATCTGCTGTGTAATATTCAGGGAACATTGGCAGTGGTGACTTGGCATCTTGCACCGATGTTGCACGAATCATGGCGTATATGGCCACCATGCACAGTGGAATGATAAACTCCTGCAAGGAAAACAAACAAGTTTATTTGTTGAAATGTGATCAACTACCAAAAAGGAACTTGTTAAAGAATGCTTGGACCACCTTGGTATTTAAGTTACTAAACTAAATCTCTAAAAATAAAGAAATAATTACTCGAACAATTTGAAACATGAGGTGTAAGGAGAATGTTTTCAAAAGTTGTCTGCTGCAGAAGTTTTTGAAAGTGTCTATATGTATGAAAGGGTTCAAATTGCTAACCAATCAGCCAATGTGGATTTCTAATATTTCTTTTAACATGCTATTGTAATAAATAATTTCTCACTCTACGCAATACTTGCCTACATTTATCATGATAGAGAAACATTGGATCAGAGAACTTTTGAAAACATCATGAAAGAATAAGTTGACCAATTACTCCTTTTCCTTCTATGTTTTCAACTCTGTATCAAATCATCATTCAAATTGTTATGAAATTCCTCCGATGTTTTCAAAGCAGACATCTCTAAAGTATGATATCAAGTAAAAGGTTAACTGAACCTCAAATAATCCTTAACTCTTCACCACATACTGACATTTTCTGATGCCTCTGCTGCAGACCATTTTGAAAACATAATGAACCATTTCTCCTTGCCTCACAATGATTTCAACTCTAATCAATTATTATTGCATAAAATCTATGTTTTACGCCCGCTTAAGGGATACAGAAACATTGCAAAAGCCGGGCGTAAACGGCGAGAAAACGTGTATAAACAAAGCGATTCTCGCGCGTACGTGCCGTTTCAGACCGGTTAGATGTTTTACATAAGCATTACCCGGGCACCGTTAGTAAACAAAACATGGACGCTGCATCTCCCCTAGAATAGGAGCAATTTGTTGGGTTAACAATAACATCAGCTTCTTTAACTCGATAATCGGTAACATGCACTAGATTCACAGTTAAAGAGCATTAAATAATCCAAAACCATTTATTTAATTCGACCCGTGTCGAGTCAGCGATGGCAACCTTGATGAAGGCCCGGTTCGTGGATATGTAAAACATTACTTGTTTACTTTATGACGTCACATGTGTTTATGACGTCACATGCGTTATCGGGTCATGTTCATCGGCGGTTATCGTACAACTGAACGTTACAGCGGACTATATGTTGGATGTTTGCTCTTATTTTATGCAATAATAGCGAAAATACACATTTTCTCGGGCGTGAACATCTGCGGACGCCCTTAAAATGTGTTTATGCCCTCGTGCTTCGCACTCGGGCATAAACACATTTTGCGGGCGTCCGCAGATGTTCACGCCCTCGAAAATGTGTATTATCCCTATATTGTTCTTTCATTTGTTGAGCACTTTTATACTTTAGACTATTTTTTTCCAAAGTCGTCTGTTGGCGATTTGATGTTTGTGGGGTTAAGTAAGTTCACAATAGTTATTGATAATATTGACACCATATAACACTAGATGTGCGACCTATTGAACCAAAACAATCAAACAATTTAAATAAAGATTCTTCAAATATAGCCCCCTAATATTAGCTGTTTCTAGTCAGCTCTACCCTTTAAAACTTACAGACACATTTCAGCCCAGCTGCAGCAGATGACTTTTAATTGTGGTAAAAGGGCTAATTTAATCTTAAATAAATGAGCAATGCCACAATGTTTCAATTTCATTCGACAAATTTACCTTAACCCTTTCCCTCATATAGACGCTTTCTGACGCCTCTGCAGCAGACGGCTTTTTGAAAACAAAGTGACAAAAGAAGAAATTGCACAAAACGTGCAATTTCTCCTTTTGCCACAATGTTTTCCACTTTTTGTCATAGATTATCCATTCAATTATGGAGATTTTCTATGTTTTGACAAAATACGTTCAAAGTCGTCTGCTGCAGAATTGTCGTATGAGGGAAAGGGTTAATTTATACAGATTTTACATACTTCTGACTAGATATTTTTGAAGCCGTCTGCTGAGAGTTTATTATATGGGGAAGAATTAACCCTTTCCCACATATAGATGCTTTCTGAAGGCTCTGCAGCAGATGGCTTTTGAAAACAAAAGAAGGAAATTGCTCAAAATGAGCAATTTCTCCTTTTGTAACCATGTTTTCAACTCTATTCAATTATTGTACTTTCATTTAAAGGGAGTTTTCGTCTGCTGTTGAATGTGGGAAAGGGTTAAAATCATGTTTGTATAAATAATCACTGAAGAAAATGGAAATGACCCTCAGGTGTCAAACAAAACCATGGAAGCTTCATCCTTTACAGGCTACTTTAGTTAAGACCCGTTTGCAGCATTTCAATTCTTATTTTACTGAGATAATCCTTTTGTTTACCATAATAAAAGGATTCATTTGAGTATCAACCTCTTTCTCACATACTACAAATGTACGACTTCTGTGAAAATATCTTGACAAAATTATGCAATACATGTACCTCTATGAATGTATGTATATGGAATAATAATAGATGAGAGTGCAATTTTTTAATTGAGATTTGAAAACAGTATGATAATATTTCAAAATATAAAAAATCTGCAGCAGACAACTTTGAAAACATCTTAAAATCTAAAAAACTAATTATTTTACTTTTGCCACAGTGTTTTAAAAAGTTTTAAAAAGTTTTCTGTTGCAGAGGCATCAAATACCGTCTACATGAGGGCAAGGGTTAAAAGAGATACTAAGAGACAAAGACCAGTTTACACCTCCTCATCACTCCATCTTGATATGTGTATCACCAGACCTAAGTAAGGGGAAAAGTGCCTCACCCTATAATGACACTCCTTTCTCCTTTGCATGTGAAAAATAAACATTCTGTCGATCCACACACATTGTGTGCATTTATCTGTATTTGCTGTGGATTTACAGCACATTTGCTGAAAGTTAGGCACATGCATTCATCGTTGACCATTTTGTTTCATAAGGGACATCTGGTATGCAGTTAACATGCATCAAAGTCAGCGTAATCCTTTCCCCCTTTCCCACATGCAGACACTATTTGAACCATCACCCACAGATAACCATTGAAAAGTGTGACGAAAGGTGAAATTGCATATATATATGTACATGTAATAAACATTTTTGTCTTTTGTCACAATTTTTTTCAATTCTATTCAATAATAAAAAACTTCAATTTCTATATAGAGGTTCCGTTATGTTTGCCTTCATGTTTACAAAGTAGACTGCTGGAGATCTTTTGTATGTGGGAAAGGGTTAAAAAACAAGATATTTGTCAGAACGACACTGCGGTAGATGAACTGGTAAGAGCACTGTGTTTAAATCCATAAAATTAAGGAGTGAAAGTGGCAATAATTTTAATTCTAAAAGAGGTCCTAAATAGCCCTAAATGGATAACCTCAGAAATGGAAAAGTAGCAAATGTGTAACTGCTAATATCTTGGATAAGTTGATTAAGAGTGAAAGTGAAACTGCAAGGATTGGACACTGTAAATGAAACAGCTTATTGGTTTAAGGACATTTATAATAATGCCTTATTTTTTAAAGAGAACCACCAAAGGATTATATGTGTGAAGTTTGGTTGATATAGGTCAAGTGGTTTAAGGAGGTGATGTTGTTTGAAGCTTTAAGTTCATTTTAATCCTTTTCTGTACCGCTTGGTGGCTATTTTTTTCAGCCATTAAAAAAGCATGAACAAATTAAGTAGAGAGTCACTGAATGAACATTTCTGCTTAATAACCTTAAAATCAGACAAGCACTTTCATAACAAGAAGTCCATGATGGCCCTGGAACGCTCACCTGAGTAAGGCAATTTGATTTGTCATGCAACCTATAAAAGGTCTTTTTGTTTTACCAATCAACATGGCTTGAAGTAATCTCATAGAGGGTCACCCAAGGAATATTTCTACAAAATAATTTTGAAATTGGCCAGACACTTTCGGAGAAGAAGCATTTCAAGTTTTTAACTAAAGCCACATTAGGCAGAACAGCCCACCCCTGACAACCAATCAACATGGCTTGAAGGAATCTGATAGGTCACCCAAGGATCATTCCTACACATTTATTTGAAGATCGGCCTCATTCTTCTGGAGAAGACGATTTTTAAAGTTTTCACTATAGGATAATTTATAAGGCCAGGTACTGGCCTGCCAACAGTTTTTTTTGTTGGTTGCCATGGAAATTAGAATTCTGCATGGATAAAAAACAAGAGGCCCATGAGGGCCTATGCTCTACTGGCATTGATCTGGCTTGTTTCAAAAGGAACCAATATGTCATCAATATTCAAATACCATCTAAGTTTGGTGAAGATCAGATAGTAAATGGAAGCTCTATTGTGTTCACAAGCTGTATTATAGCAATTTTGACAATTTCAAGGGCCATAATCCAGCCATGCATGGGTAGATGTGGCCGTTTTTTAGAAATGAACCAAACTCTCATGGATATCTAACTACTGTATAAGTTTGATTGAGATACAATCAAAAATAAGGACTGTATCATGTTAACAAGCCCTATTATAGCAATTTTGGCAATTTCAAGGGCCATAATTCAGTCATGCATGGGGCGGATCTAGCTTGTTTTCGAAATAAATCAAGCTCTTATGGATATCTAACTACTGTATAAGTTTGGTTGAGATACAAGCAAAAATAAAGACTGTATCGTGTTAACAAGCTCTATTATAGCAATTTTGACTATTTCAAGGGCCATAATCCAGCCATGCATGGGTAGATCTGGCCGTTTTTTAGAAATGAACCAAACTCTCATGGATATCTAACTACTGTATAAGTTTGATTGAGATACAATCAAAAATAAGGACTGTATCATTTTAACAAGCCCTATTATAGCAATTTTGACAATTTCAAGGGCCATAATTTAGTCATGCATGGGGCGGATCTGGCTTGTTTTCGAAAGGAATCAAGCTCTCATGGATATCTAACTACTGTATAAGTTTAATTGAGATACAATAAAAGATAAAGACTGTATCGTGTTAACAAGCTCTATTATAGCAATTTTGACCATTTCAAGGGCCATAATCCAGTTATGCATGGGCGGATCTGTGGCTGGTTTTCGAAAGGAACCGAGCTCTCATGGATATCTAACTACTGTATAAGTTTGGTTGAGATACAATCAAAAGTGAAGACTGTATCGTGTTAACAAGCTCTTTTATAGCAATTTTGACCATTTCAAGGGCCATAATCCAGTCATGCATGGGCGGATCTGGCTGGTTTACAAGAAATTGTTTACGGACGGACGGACGGACACACGCACGCACTCACGCACGCCAAAGGCCAGTAGAGCTAAAAATAAAAGAATTTTAGTGAGGACATTTAGAGGATGCTTTCTGTGAAGTTTCATCAAAATTGACCCTTTGGTTGCAGAGGAGAAGATGCTGATGCACGCCTGACGTCGGACAAAAGGCAATCCCAATGACTCACCTCGAGCAGCTCAGGTGAGCTAAAAGTGGAATTTTAAGGTTGTGTAATTAAGCCACTTTTTCTAATTATGTCTGGTATGTCATCAACCAATCAATATGGCTAAGACAAAACTTGTAGAGGTTTACCACAGGAACATTTGTATCACATTATCTTGGAATCAGACAATCAGATTTGAAGGAAAAGATTTTTAAAGTTGGGCATTTTCAGAACTTTCTGATGCCAAAGCAACAAAAGTTCTCTATAGAATTGAAATCTTTGAACAATTTTGAAAGAAGACCGCCAAAGGAACATTCCTGTGAAGTTTTGTAGAATTTGGTCATATGAAGCAAACATGTAAGCGATGGATGGCCAACGGCCTGATGGATGAACAACGGATGGAGGGATACACAAAGGACAGAGAGTGATCTTCGGCTCAGGTGATCTTAAAACATGAAATTCTGCCTCACTTTTAAATTTTCTTAAACTGTTATCTTTCTGTTTCTTGATGGTGTCACTTATACCATATATTGTACACAAGGCATCGGAGAAGAGTAGTCTTTGACAAATTATTATTGTTTTTGTTTCGTTTTGTTTTTATCCTGCATGCCAAGTAACTTAACTACAGCACTCCCAAAATCACATCCCCTTCATTTTAGGCTATGAGTATAAATATGAAGAAAATTATATTTTGAAAATATTTATTTGAAATAATGAAAACTCATTATAAATGAACGAAAAATTATTGAACAGAGTTGAGAACATTGATGCAAATGAAACAAGAGCACCGCGTACGGCACATACGCTCGACTTGTAGAAAACAGAAAAAAAGCTGAGCTGAACAAAAAACCTTAACCGGACGACCACGCCGCCGCCGACGACGCAAGGGTCATGACAATAGCTTATTCTGAGCAATCTCCCCCTTTGTCTCAATGTTTTGAAAGGTCCTTTGCTGCAGAGGTGTCAGAAAGTGTCTGTATGTGCCAAATGCTGAAAACTTCTGATGAAAAAGAAACTTACATATATCGTGTATTTGAGATTTCTCCGCTTTAACTTTAGCATCACCTTGTACTGTCCAAACCAAGTGGCTTTCATTTGTGATTCAACTCCCATCTTTATCATTATATGATTCCTGGTCAACAATCTAGAAAAAAATCAGGAAAATAGATCCCCTTAATTATTAACATGTTAAGGTACTTATCTGAACCATTTATCCTTTGTTGTGGGTACTCAAAGGGTTTGACTCAATGAGATGATCATTTGGAATTCCACAACATAAGACAACTGTTAGGTTTACTCCTCCCTTAATAGGCCCCCATGTATTTGTTTTCCCTGACACAGAAACGTTTGGAGGATTCTGCAGCAGACAGCTTTTGAAAACATTGGTACAAAAGAAGAAATGGCTCATAATGAGCAGTGCTTGGAATTCTATTCAATTAGTATACTTTCAATAACAGAGATTTTTCATATTTAAGCCAAGATGTTTTAAAATTTGTCTGCTGCAGATTTGTTGTATGTGTGAAAGGGTTTCTGGACTGACTCTAGTCTAAACTATTTAGACTTTCGCTAGCTTGTTTTATCATGTTATTTATTTGGCCAATGATCGCATTAACAGAATAATATCAAAATGAAAAATGAGCATATGCGATGTTTTTCTATGAAGGATTTGACTGACTCAAGAAAGGAGATGGTCAATCTACATTTTATATGACCATTGTCATTTGAAAATAGAAAGTACAATAAAAATGCATACTTGTAAAGTGAGTACCACAAAATCCCATCACTCATAATCCCTTCAGTCCAAAATGGCATAGCACTCCACAATCCCCTTGATGGATTTAACAGAGTATTCATAATCCCCTCAACCAAAATGGTAAGGTACTCAGAATCCCCTCAATATAATTGACAAGGTATTCATTATCCCGAAAAGTCTAAGATCATATCGATAGACTCTTATAAAGGTAAATGTAAATTTCAATGTAGTACATCATTTCTCTTTTATTTGTTACTATAATGGCAAACTTGAAAACAGGTTTCGTTTCCACTCATCTTAGTGATCACAATGATTTAAACTTATTCAACAACTACAATATTAATTAAAGTGATTTTCTTTACATTAAGGAGCAAAAGTATAGGAAATCTCCATAAATTGGTATATTTTTGACAAAATTATTTCAAAATAGTCTTTGTTGTATGAGTGAAAGGTTTAACCCTTTCCCACATATATAATGTTTCTGACGCCTCTGCAGCAGACAACTTTTCAAAACATTGTTGCAAAAGGAGAAATTGCTCATGATGAACAATTTCACATTTTGCCACAGTGATTTCAACTCTATTCACTAATGTACTTGCATTAATAGAGATATTCCATATTTTAATATTGCTATTTTAAAAGTCATCTGCTACACATTTGTTTTTGGGAAAGGGTTAAAATCCTATCTTAAAGATAACAACCGAATAACAACTATTGACTGACCTTTAAGCTAAAGGCCTAGAATAATAAATATATGCATGGCAATATAGTCATACTATATTATACTCATTGTCTCTTAGAGTGAAATCTTTTGAATCATCAACCCTAACAAGGAAAATATTCACCTGCTTAACCCTTTTCCTCATATAGACTCTTTCTGACGCCTCTGCAGCAGACAGCTTTTTGAAAACATAGTAACAAAAGAAGAAATTGCACAAAACGTGCAATTTCTCCTTTTGTCACAATGTTTTCCACTTTTAGTCATAGGTTATCCAATCAATTATAGAGATTTTCCATTATTTGTCAAAATATGTTCAAAGTCATCTGCTGCAGAATTGTCATATGAGTGAAAGGGTTAAACAACTCTAACAAGGAAAATATTCACCTGCTTAAACAACTATAAATATACGTACATACCTGTATAATTAAATCAAACTGTAAAGATACCTGTAAAATGCTTTTGGGCTCTGTAGTAAGGACATCTGTCCTTTTTAAGCCCCTCTTCTTTTTTACTTGATCTGGCACTATATTGATTATGGTAATCACAAATGTTTAGGTTTAAGTTATTGGTACAGGTGGATTATGTCTGGCATACACTGATGTCCCTAGACAGCCTTACTCAATATTGATATAGGATATCTCCTTTCCAGTGACGATCCATCCTTATCTTGAAAGTTTCCACGTCCTTAGCATCAACAACATGTTGGGGTAAATTATTCCACAAATCAATCACTCTACAGGAAAATTGGTGCTGACAGAAAGTAGTCCTAAATCTAGTTTTTTAAGTTTTATGTCCTCTTGTTGATGAAGAGTAGCACATTTTGTTATCAAAGACACATTCATCTATACCCTTTACAATTAAGGGTAGGTAACATCAGCTGATTCAGCTCCCGTAGGCGCTTCTTGGTATGGGAGATCTCTAAGTGCTGGAACTAACATTGTTGCTCTACTCTGAAGTCTTTCTATATGAGGCGCCGTTTTACTATTTATTCCTTAATTTTTGATATCAGAAAATCATTTTTTGATATCAGAAAATGGATTTCTTGATATCAAGAAATAAAGAGTATTTTCTGATATCAAAAAATAGATTTTCTGATATTTTTCTACCACGGCAGAGATGAACTCCGTTTTCAACAATATTACAGTTATACCACGGCAGAATTTATCGTCGTTTTCAACAATATTACAGTTATAGCACGGCGGAGTTTAAATGCCGTTTACAAAAATATTACAGTTATACCACGGCGGAGTTTAACGCTGTTTTCAACAGCATCACAGTTATTCCACGGCGGAGTTAAAGCCGTTTTAAACATTATAACAGTTATACCACAGCAGAGTTTAATGACGTTTTCAACAATATTACAGTTATACCACGGTGGAGTTTAACGCCAGTTTCAACAATATTACAGTTATACCATGTCGAAGTTTACGCTGTTTTCAACAATATTACAGTTATAACACGGGTCGAATTTACGCTGTTTTCAACAATATTACAGTTATGACACGGCGGAGTTTATGCCGTTTTTCAAAAATATTACAGTTATACCACGGCAGAGTTTAACGCCGTTTTCAACAATATTACAGTTGTACCACAGCAGAGTTTACACCGTTTTCAACAATATGACAGTTATACCACGGCGGTGTTTAACCCGTTTTAAACAATATTACAGTTATTCCAAGGCAGAGTTTATCGCCATTTTCAACAGTATTACAGTTATACCACGGCGGGGTTTAGCGGCGTTTTCAACAATAGTGCGGTTATACCACGGCAGAGTTTAAATGCCGTTTACAACAATATGACAGTTATACCACTATGGAGTTTAACGCCGTCTTCAACAATATTACAGTTATACCATGGTGGAGTTTAACGCCGTCTTCAACAATATTACAGTTATACTAAGGCAGAGTTTACGCCGTTTTCAACAAAATTACAGTTATGACGGTGGCATTTATGCCGTTTTCAAGAATATTACAGTTATACCACAGCATATTTTAACCCCGTTTTCAACAATATTACAGTTATACCAGTTATATCAAGGCGGAGTTTCAACGGCGTTTTCAACAGTATTACAGTTATACCACGGCGAAGTTTTACGCCGTTTTCAACAATATTACAGATATATCACGGCGGAGTTTACGCCGTTTTCAAAAATATTACAGTTATACCTCGGCGGAGTTTACGGCGTTTTCAACAGTATTACAGTTATACTACGGCCGAGTTTACGCCATTTTCAACAATATTACAGTTATATCACAGCGAAGTTTTATGCCGTTTTCAACAATATTACAGATATATCATGGCGGAGTTTACGCCGTTTTCAACAATATTACAGTTATAACATGGTGGAGTTTAATGCCGTTTTCAACAATAATACAGTTATACCACGGCCACAACAGAGTTTAACGCTCTTTTCAACAATATTACAGTTATACCACGGCGGATTTTAACGCCGTTTTCAACAATATTACAGTTATACGGCGGAGTTTACACCGTTATCAACAATATTACAGTTAAACTACGGTGGAGTTTATCCCCGTTTTCAACAATATTACAGTTATAACACTGTGAAGTTTAACTCTGTTTTCAACAATATTACAATTATAACCCGGTGGTGTTAACCAATATTACAGTTATACCACACGGAGTTTACGCTGTTTTCAAAAATATTAGTTATACCATGGAGAAATTTAACGCCG